>PVIA01001851.1:0-244838 GCA_004024845.1 Tonatia bakeri
AAGTACGCCGGCAGTTCCCAGGACTCACAGAAATGCAACACACTTCACACCCGCGTCCCCAAGTTTCCCGAAGCTGCTGACCCATCAGCAGGATGCTCTGTCTCCAGAACTTCAGCTCCTCGGGACCTGGGGCAGGTTGCTGTCCAGGCGGAACCTGCCACTGGCACCACCTGCCGTGCTGGCTCCTGCACGACCCATCGAGGTCAAATGCCACACCGAGTCTCACCCGTGTGTTTGCCTTGGACACACCTCCTTCTCACGTGGGCGAGAAAAGGAAAGTAATGAAAATGGAAGCCATCAGGAAGCTGAAAGGCAGATAAGAGACATCCGAGGATAACCTGAGAGAAGAGCCAAGAATAAACGACGAATGTCAGGGCAGGTCCTGGGGGCAGCGACGCCTTCACACTGGGAGAGGGGTGCACCGCTGTGCGCCCAGCAGCACCGGTCAGGTGCGCCCTGTGGAGAGCCCCACGGACAGCAGATGCTGAGTTATCACCAGGAGCTGTCAGCAGCCAGAAGCACTTCCCAGTCAAGGTTCTTAAAACTCTGATGGTGCAAAACTGACTCTAGCTCTTCCAAGCTGAAACGTGTGATGAAACTATTTTCTCTGGTGCACAAAACAAACTGAAGACTGCCAGATGATGGGGGTGGGGGCACTGGGGGGAAAAGGTGGAGGGACTGACAGGTACACTCCGGGCATCACAGATGGTCCTGGACACAAAGCCCAGCCAAGGGACACAGCCAACAGGACTGTCGTCACTGCGTGTGGGGCCAGGTGGGCACTGGAAATGTTGGGGAGGCCTCTTTACAGAGTCTACAACTGTCTACCACTATGCTGTACACCTGAACCAATACAGAATAACACTGAATGTGAACTGGAAATGAAAAGTAAAAATGAGATATTTTCTCTGGTTCATACTTCGTGGTCCTATTTGATGGAAGCAGAGCACAGCAGAGTAACTGACAGAGACTTAGCTTCCTCCTTCCTCCGTGTCTCCCAACAAGGGTTTCCATGGTGATGAGCACATCATCTTACTTCCCTGGTAATTATCCGAGGCTATTTTGAAACCCAGAAGTCAGGTTAATCTCACTGAAATGCTCAGGAATACATTTGCCATTTTTACTAACAAGGGAAATGGTTACTTTTGAGGAAGAACTATAAAGAGATACAACTAATAAATTTCTATACCTAGGCTTCAAATTTCTTTATTCTTGACTTTTTTTAAATGTCGTTTTTCAAAGAAACAGAAAAAAAACCCCTAAATTTATTATGGAACCACAAAAGACCCTAAATAGCTAAGCCAATCAAGAAAACAAAACAAAACAAAGTGGGGTATATCACACTTTCTAGTTTCAAACTATATTACAAAGCTACTGTAATCAAAACAGTATGCTGTTGGCATTAAACCAGACACACAGACATCATAGACCAGAATCAAGCCCCAGACGTGAATCTACACGTACACGGTCAAGTACGTTTGGCTGGGGAGCCCAGCACTGTCTCCTGGGAGGAGTGGCCCCCGAGTGAGGAAGCCGCACCTGGCTGGTCTCCCCGCATCACGCTCGGGCACATCCCGCGCACTCGGCTGTGACTGCAAACAGGCACTGTATATTATGAAGTACCAGTCTTTGCTCCGACCAGGTTAAGTGCCCAATTTACCACGTGTTTTAGAGCACGGATCTTTCTATCCAAGGAGCACAGTCAACAGAAATCTTTACAGAGAAGTCTTTCCTTTATTATCTTGAACAATACTTCTCTCGAGCATTTACTCTGGGCAAGACAGCACATAAGAATGGCATCAGATGAAAAATACGTGAAAGCAGTCCCACCTCCTTGGAGCTTATCAGGAGTGAACAGATAATGAGAGTAAATAGCGCTGATCCAAGGTAAAGTGTGTGAAGGATCATAACACAGGCCCGAAGAAAATTTATGGAGGCAACTTGGGGATGCCGAGCATTAAGAAAGTGACGTTTTTCCAAGTGAAGTGTCCAGAATGTGCTGGAAGATGACTTCTCAGAATGAGGGTGTGCACCCCGGACAGGAGAACCCAGAGGAGGAGCTCTGGCCTGTCTCCCTGGGTAGCGGCAGGTTTTGTGGCGGGTGAAGGATGACCACAGGGTTGTCCGACACTCTCGGTGAGTTCCAAGGTTCCCTGGCCTTTGAATCTGGGTGGCCCTGGGACAGCTTTTGCTCAAAGGCTTGGCGGACACGGTGCTGCCTCAGAGACCGGCAACCTCCCCTTCCGGCTTCCTGGAAAGCCCGGGCCTCGGAAAGTGACCACCAGGGAGGAAGTCCAGCTGCTGAGGCTGTCACGTTGTGAGGAAGTTGGGGTCAAACATTTCAAAGGGTCACAGTGGGAAGAGAAAAGCAGCCCGTGCCAGACGTTCGAGCCACCCCGGGCCAGGGGCTGGGGAGGGACAAAGCCGTCTTGGGTGGGGAAGAAGACCGAGGGACTGACCACAGGGCGCCCCACACGAGCCACCTCCCATCACGGAGCCACCCGGCCTAGCTCCCTGCTGTCACAGGTGCAGAGCAGCCACCGTGTGACCCCGACTGGTTTCTGACCAAGACACTGCGTGAGTGACAACACAGTGTCAGATTCTTCTCAGGGAAGTTTTGAGTCAAGAGGAGGAGGAGGAGGGAGGGGGAGGGAGGGAGGAAGGACCTTGCTTGATATTGTATAACCACAACTGGAGCAAATAAAGCAATTGCTGCTTTATTCTCTAAACTTAGCTCTAAATAACTTTTTCTTCTTTCCTTTCTTCTTCACATTTTCACAACCAGTCCTCAAAGATGGCAGGGTAGCCGCCACTGGAAACATTCAGAAGAAAGTTCCAGGTGCTCTCAGGCCATTCAAAGGCGGGGGGCGGGAGGGTGCCACTGAAACATCTGGCTCCTTTCCTTGAGGCTCGCACCCCCGGGTGCCTGTTCTGAAGGCCCCGGGGCTTGTGCTGAGGCTGCCGCTCCTGAGAGATTAGAGCGCACACACAGGGCTGCTGTGCGGGCCACGGCAGCCAGGCTTCCCGCCGGGTGGGAGTGGGGCAGCGCGGGCTGGTGGGGTTGGTCCTCGCAGCCCTGCAGTGTGGATGGACGGGTCTCCCTGTCACCGCAGGCTTCCCGCTCCCCAGCACCTGCTCAGAGAGAGGGATAAGTCTCGTGCAGCAAGTGGCAGAAATAGTTGCTTTTGATTTCATTCATAAAAAGAGACATGTAACCCACTGAAAAAGGCCAATGTGTAGAAATGCGAGTGTTTGGGAACCACCACGCCCACCCCCGACACAAACAAAGCTCTGGGTCTCATTCAATCCAACAAATTCATGCCCGTCGCTCAAGCACATTGACACCAGGCCTTCTGATTCCTTGTTACTGATCCTGATTTTAGGAGAAGCTGCCACCACGTCCCACACAGCTTTCCCTCCTTCCCCGGGACACACACGGGGGTGGGGGGGACCTCGTTCAAACATCAGGGGACCGATTCTAAATTTAGGAGACATGGCAGTTAAGGAGAGACACAGTCAGTCAATGATTGTACAGCTTCGCCCCACGACAGCTGAAGGCAGGCCAGTCCTCTTGTTTGACGGCAGAACTGAGTAATGAACCAGGCAACAACGCTGTGACCACAGGACAAGGGTGCTGAGACCAAGTGTGGTCGTCCTTGCAATCGGGAAAATGGGTTTGGGTCATTTTCTCTGGACACGAACATAACAGCTGTGGCCTGAGCAAAACCAGAGGTTTCTGGGGCGGCCTTGCATTGGGCAGGACAAACTGAACTTCTGTCTCTGACATCCCCCACTCCCCGGGCTCAGAGCTCCAGGCTGACGAATCCTGCTTCCTCTGGCATTTTAAGTGACAATAAGCACTTTGTCACAAAAAGCCATGTGATGGCTCTTCTGTCATCACATCTCATGGGCAGCCACAACAAAACTCGTATTTTGGAAAAAAAATTAGTTTATCACAAGGCGATTTCCATGTGTTTAGCTGGGGGAGGCCACCTGTGTGTGTCCCAGCCAGTGGCAAACAGCTTCTTGGGTGTCTCGGATGACAACTAACAGGTGCTGCGCCCTGCAACCCCCTGCAACCCCGCGGCTGCAACCGCTCACCAAGGGGCCGGTCCACGCGATGGGAGTCTCGCATTGCTGCTGACACTCTGCTTTGCTGGCAGGCAGCTCCTTGAAAACAGCAATTTCTTTAAGAACACAGATTTTGGAAGCCCGGTCACTTGGCATGTAACTCAGGAGGGGTCCCCGTGGGCCCGCCGGCAAAGAGGACGCATGCGCTCTGTTCTGGCTCCCCTGCGTCTCCATCAGGGGCCTGACGGTGGCTGCAAATGCATCGCCACATCTGAACCCAACGCCAGAGCCGCCTTCACCAGTGAGAGAGCAATCAGTGCGACTTGGAAGTCTGATAGAGGAAGAAAAACAAAACGATTCCTCATCACCACGCACCACGCGAGCACCGCCCACAGACCGGGATGTGAAATGCTCGTGTTCGGTTTTTCCGCACTTCCGGGCAGCGGGGATGAACCCGCCGGAGGCGCTCACGCATCACACGCGGTTGGGCGCTTCCCAGCCCTCGACCTTCGTCATCGTTTGGGTGGGTGCTTTTACTGCCGATGTTACTCTGCGCTTTCCCCTCCAGGTTTCCCCTTTAGACCAGGCCCGCGTGGCCTGTGCGGCTGTGTGCAGGGCGTGCGCGACCCGGTCCCGGGACAGTCAAGGCCAGGCCCACTCATGAACGCCCCCTTCCGGCCGCAGGCTCCGGGTCCACCTGACACCGCAACCTCCAGTCCTGTTGACCCTGGGAAACAAGTCCACACGCGCTTTGGAAACTTTGGTTTTTGTTATCTCTAAAATAAACTACAAAATACTTCAAGCAGAATGGACTTGCAGATTTCACAGAAACAATGGAAACCAGTTAAGCAGTAACGATGAAAGAAGCAAGCAGTGGCACAATATAGTGACGCCGCAGGATTAAATGAGCAAAACAAACCCAGTCCAGACGCATTTTCAGTGAGAGTGGTGCACTCCTGGGCTGCAAAAGGCAGAGTAATTTGGCATAATCATTGGGAAAACAGGTTGCATCACAAGAAAAGTTCATTTAATTGTTCATGCATCCAAGATAATTTTGTAAGCAATCGCACTGAGCCAGGCCCAGGGGCTGCGAGGAACTGAGGAACTGAGGACGCCGCCCTCGATCAGAAGCAGCAAGCAAGAGTGCCGTGAATCGTCTACGACAAAAAGGGGCGTGCCGTTCCGCAGGCTCTGGGCAACCGGGAAGGCCGTGCAGAGGGGGCAGGGCCGTTTGTCCGCTCGTCTGTGCGTGTTCAGCAGGCGCTTCCTGAGCTCCTTCCCTGCCCCCGCAGCGGGAGGTGTCTCAGCCAGCACAGACCAAACCCTGCTCCCCACAGGTCCACGCCCGCCAGAGAGCTGGGCAGTGACGACAGTGAGTGAGCAGACCAACAGTGGACGCCCAGTGTGTGTCGGGAGAAGGCGTGAGGAGGCTGCGGTCCAGAGAGGGGCTGGCTTTCGAGACTGGTGGCCAGTTAAAGGGCACAAAGCCTTGAGCCACACAGGTCAAAGGGGCAGGACATTCCCGGAGGAAATGACTGATGTGGCAGCTCTGAGGGACCTGAGCCGAGGGAGCTCCGGCAAAGCTGCTGTCTGGGACACTGAGTGTGGTGGGGGTGCCTAGTGGGGTGCGGGGTGCCAGGCTATTTAGGTCCCGAAAGCACTTTGCATTTTTTCTGGGTGGGATGTCCAATCGTCGGTGGGCCGTGTTTGTGTTTGGTGAGTCCATGCTGCTCCACTGCGGAGGAAGGAGGTGGGGCAATGGGGGTCTGTGGGGAGGGCCCCCACCTGGGAGAGAGGAGATCATGCCTGACTAAAGTGGGGGCAGAGGGGCATGAGGCATGCCATTTTCAGGATCTGTGCGAAGGCCTTGCTGAGTGAGTCTGCCAGTGGGTGGTGGGTCGCGTCCTGGGGCCACTGGGGTCTGTGATGTGTGGGGACTCGCCACCCTCGGCAGGTGTTAGAACCCAACACTTCGGTTCACTCCAGAAGGGGGCCAGCAGGTGGGGGGAGGGAGGGCCAGCGAAGCCAGGAATCCCACAGAGTGTGTGTGGTCCTCCACGGCAGGGTTGCAACCACAGGTGACAAATGCCATCTGACACGAATGTCACCAGCAGCCTGGTGCCCACGGGCTCCCTGGGGTCCGGCCACACCAACAGCCCTGCCCAGCTCACGCTGACCCTCCAGGCCCCCAGAGGGAAGCGGGGTCCCGTGTGACCATGGTGGGTACCGCCATGTGGGTGCTGCAGCCACTTCCATCCATAGGGGAGACTGTGGGAACCTTGGAAACGTGTGTCCCTGACGCTGTCCAATGGCCAGCGGTACAAGCAGCCCTCCCGGGGCGGTGGCCCTGGGAACTGGCTTCTGCTCACATGGGACGTGAATGCTCTCAGGCATGCCTTCACAAGCCACACCCTTCTGGCCTGCCCCACGTTACCCTTCCCTCCGGCACAACCTGTCACATCTGCGGGATGCAGGCACAGCACTCCCTGAGCCCCATCGGCCTCTCTCTAGCCCTATGCCGACTGATCTGAGGGAGTGGGGGGACACTGTGCTCGACAATTCTGGGCACAATGCTGGGCCGTGAGGGGCCACTGAGCCATATATAGTGACTTGATTCATTGACTTTCCTGCCCCAACTTCCAGCCAAGATACCTGCCATATCCACATGTATTGGTTATCTCCTGCGGCCTAACGAGTCACCCCTGGAACTACTGGCCTAAAATAGCAATAAGCATTGACCCTCTCACAGCTTCTGTGAGTCAGGGACTGGGGAGCTGGACCCTCCTGAGGATGTGACCAAGGTCAGCCGAGGCTGGAGACGCTGCCTCCAGGGCAGTTGCTCATTTCGGGGGGCAGTTGGGGCTGGGCAACAGCCATTAGGCCCACTACCCCCTCGTGGGTTTCCCCCAGGACACATGGAGTGTTCTCATCACCTGGTGTCCGGCTTCCTCTGGAGCGAGTGATGCAGTCAACACAGGACAGAAGCTCCCTCGGTGTGACCCCCGCCTGCAGCAGTCACCTATCACTCCCACAGGCAGGTCCGCAGTGTGCAGTGTGGCCAAGCCGGCACAGGGCGTGGGCACCAGGGGCGATAGTCCCCGGAGCCCCTCGGAGACAAACCCCCACACCACATCCACTGGGTTCTGTTTCACCGCTGAACACTCACTTTATGGGCAAATGTGCATCGCTGTAAGCAAATCAAACGTGAAAAAAGTGAAAATTCTAACAAGAGAAATCATGACTTGAAGCTTCTACCTGAGAAGTTTTCACGCATTGAAAGAATGTGCTCTCATCACAGGCGTGCCAGGTTTTCAGGGTGCGCGGGCAGAGCAGGGCGCAGCATGGAGCTGGCGTGACTCCGGGCCCATTCCCTGCAAACTGTGTTTTCCACCTTCTCACTCACCCTCACATTCTGCAGTTAACAGATGCTCTCCCTTTTTTTTTGACATGTGGTTTCTTGTCTCTAATTAAAAGTACCAATATTCTTGGTAAAAGGAACACATTACAGTTTTAACAGCTGACTGTTTATCAGTATGAGTTCTTCTGCATGTGTTTCCAGAATAGGGAAGAAGTAAGAACACATGGGGAGGGGGAGTTCCCCAAAGGGCCAAGTCCTGACAGAGAAGAGGGAACCTCACACAAGGGAACTCTGCCCTTCCTCAAACTTTTCTCTGCGGCCAACTCTTCTAGGAAATGGTACCAGGGGCGGGAAATCGAAGGCCCCTCACCTGGTTCTCAAACCCACCAGGCTCGCTGCATCACCCCACCTGGACTTTGTGCCTGCCGGCCACGGGCCACCAAAAGGAAAGGGAAAGAAGTGACTGGTGGGCAGGCTGCAGAGAGACGGTGGCGGACAGAAAGTGCACCCTCCTCAGAGTGGCTGGCGTGTCAGCTCTGGACATGGAGCTGCTTTACTCTGGTGGGGACCCCAGTCCGTCAGCCACAGCCGTGCTGTTCACTCAGGTCCTCACGGGGCCCGAGGACTCAGTCTGCAAGTGTGGCAGCGAGCAGCGGTCTGCACGTGCCAGGTGTCTGCACACACGCCTTCTATGACCTGCAGACCCCAGACGCTTGGTGCTTCAGACCGAGGCACACGGAACACACACTGCTCCCTCACAAGCCGGCGGCATGTCCTACCTCGACTGTGGGCTCAGCAAAGACCGCTCTGCAGTTTTACCAAACATGGGCAAACCACCGTCAACACATAACGACTTTTCCTGCGGCCGCGCCACGTCGAGGCTGGTTGTCCAGTAGAAGACATGTCCTTGGACATGTCCTGCGATGCTGTCACTGGCCCTGGGAGGTGGCCTGGTGCTCAGGCCTGAGAGCCAGGCTGGCCTCGAGTCAGAGGGGTGCTTCCCAGCTTGTCCTGGGCTGGTGGTCTCGGGAGGAGGAGCGTGAATTCTCGCCGGCATGCCTGCCGCAGACCAGGTGCCTGCGGGGCGTTATGGGTGGGACCAGCTCCTCGGCGTCCCCCGCCCTGCACAGAAGCCTGAGCCTGCAAGTCCGTTTCCCTGTGGATGAGTGTGGTGGCCCCCAAAGGCCAGGCTGTGGATACAGAAGCCGGCAGTGCGTCAGCATCTCCACGCCATCTGGGTCGTAAAGCAATCGTCCCGTCGATTTGGTCATGAGGCTCGATTTTCTCCGTTTGCCAAATCAGACTGCGTTTTGCTCGTGCAGTTATTTATCAGAATAGACGGTTCTGACAGCAGAAACAGAAGCACAATCCAGCCCCCCACCCTATGAGGCGATGTATCCACAGCCTGGCCTTTGGGGGCCACCACACTCATCCACGGGGAAACGGACTCGCAGGCTCAGGCTTCTGTGCAGGGCGGGGGACGCCGAGGAGCTGGTCCCACCCATGACGAGTGGTCCCAGAGAGGGCAGACAGCAGTCACCTCGGGCCTGGAGGACAGCGTCCACCACCAGGATTAGCTGCAGGACACAAACAGTCATCCTGGAGAGGGGCACTCGGATGGCCATCAGGGCTCCCGTCGGGACAGGGAGGCACCAGACAGATGTGTTGAGAGCTTTCAGGCCAGACCCCAGCCTGAGGGGATGTGGGCCGGACAGGAGCAGTGAGAGAGGGGTGGGGGCCAGAAGGCCCCAGGCTGGAGGAGGAGATGGACGTGTAGACCAGGAGAACGGAGAGCAGAGAGAATCTGACCCCTCCACCTGGCAGGAAACAGGAACGAGCCGTGTGCCAGCCCCAAGACCTGCAAGTTCTGCTCAGGGTGACAACCCCGAGCCTCAGAGCCCTGGGGGCAGGTTGCGAGGTCTGCGTGGGCCGGGAGGCTCCCCCTGGGAGGTGCTTCCGAGTGGTCCACAGCAGTTCCCTGCACACATGCCTCCCGCCAGCGACGTGTAACTAACACTCAGGGCACGCCAGCACACAGACGCCCTGCCTGGGCACATCTGGAGGACAGTTGCTCACACCTGTGTGGTGGTGTCACTTCCTGTCAGTGCTAGGGCGTCATGCCCCCCGCCACACTACTGTGCTGGGGACTCCGGGCGCAGTGAGAGGTTCTGGTCCTGATGCTGCAGGTCTGGGTGGCCCTGAGTGCCCCCGTTTCCCCCAAACCCTCGGGGTGCTGACGCCCCTCGGCCCAGGGAACAGGGCCTGGATGAGAGGCGGGGAGGGTCTCACGTCACACTCAATCAATAACTCGCATACAAGCCTGCATCGCACGCATGCGGAACTGCACGGGACAGACCACAGAACCTAGCTTTTCTGGTGGAGAGTTGTTTGGGTCTTACGTGTTTGGGTGACAGTTCCTGTTAAACAGCACCCCGACTGAAGTGCTTGGTCAGACGGCAAGTGGAGCTGTGTCCACGGCCCTGGGTTGCCCTCGAGGAGCCGGGCGGAACCCGGGAAGAGAAGCCCATCTCTCGCCTCTGGCAGATGCTGCTCTCAGAACTACGAGGCCTCGCTTGAGGCACCGTGTTCATGGAAAGTCCCGGAAACCTGTCCGAGTCTCCCATTCCTCCGTCAGGAGGTTTGGAATAGCCTGGAGGTTGTAGGCTATCAGAGCCTCGTTAGGTCTCGTTTGCTCGACTTTCCGTCCTAAGATGTAAGCCGCACTCCAGCTGACCAGACTGCTTCTGGCCAACGAGGCAACGATTTCTTCTATGCAGTTGGAGGGCCAGGACCCGGTGTTGATGGACGCCAGCGCCCCTGCTGAGCCATTTCCGTGACTTGTGTGAGCATCTCCAGGAGCATGTGAGAGTGGTTTCCAGGGTGATGGTAGAGCGGTTGCCTTGTGTGAGCTGAGACTTCAGGGACTGACTGAGCCTCAAGCTCTTCTGGCCTTAACTGGGGATAACAGCCTGGTTTGCTCTTTGTTTAATTTATTTTTATTGTATTTTTTCCATTACCATTAGCTCCTCTTGTACTCCCCCGTCACAATCACCATGTTGTTGTCCATGTCCCCGAGTCCTTTTGGCTTTGTGCTCGATCCCCCACCCAGAGCTGTGCCCGGTTCGCTCCCCTCGAGGCCCCCCGGCCGGGGCGCACGCCTCAGGCAAGCCCAGCTGGGACAGGCTCCAGGTGAGTGCCCCTACTTGGACTGGCTTGGAGGCACCACTGTCCCCCCCGCCCCCCAGAGGCTCCTGTGCGGTGAACCAGCCTGCACGTCCACGCCCATGGGCCTGGCCTGTCTCACAAGAGGCAGTATGAAGAGAAAACGAAGCACTTTGCGAAATGCACACAGAGGAGGACTGTAGGGACACGAGTATAACCAAACATTGGCTTTGAGACCAGAAATTTAGAAAGATTCTGCACATGTGACTTTCTCAAAAATTATAAATCAGGAGACAGAAATGACAAGGGGAACACCGAGTAAATTAGTGTTTAGTGAGTCATGCGGCTTTCCCCAGGGGAAGGGCTGGAGGCCCCTGGAATCCAGCTAAAGCTACATCAAGGGCCCGTGTTCCGGAAGCGTCCAAAGCAGGAGCTCCGAGAGGCTTTGCCGTCTTCGTCATGAGGCTCTGGGTCATCTCAGACGTGCCCCAAGTTGGTGGGTCACAGGCTGAAAGAACTCAAGTCCAGCAATCAAGTCGGGCATTTTAAAACCACACCCACTTCCCTTTTCCTTGTTTTTTCTTTTTCTTTTGTCTGAATTATCCAGAGAGCCTTCAAATGAAAAAGAAAGCAGATGGCATAAAGAACAATAAAAATGCTAAAAAATATGCCATGTTCTCCATAAAAAAAAAAAACAGCTAGGATATTGCTCAAGAAGTTGATAGCTCATTAAACATCTATGAGATGTGTGTTTCAAGGGTAACACCCGGCACAAGCATTTCTGTGGGGACCCAGCCACTGAGCTGCCACTGCAATGGCCCCGTCACATGCTCTGCGCACCGGCAGCCGCCAAAGGGACAGCAGAAACCTGGGGGGCGTCCGTCTGTCATTGGTTCTGATACCCAACGCCTCCTTTATGAACCACATCAGGCAAACAATGAACAATCATCCTGTGTCACGTCAACCCCGTACTGGCAAAGCAAAGGCAGTGATTTCTGGGCACTTAGGGCATTCGAACCACTCACATTAAATCTCTATGGAAGCGCACGTGTTTCTGCTCTAAACTGAGATATTACGGCACTTAGTAGCGGCCGCCCATCTCATCTGCTGCTCTGCTTCCAGGGAGTGAAGAAGAGACATCACTTCCCACTTCTCTTACAACATTGTTAGCACCATCGGCAGGGGAAGCCATAAAATCCTAAACAAGATTAAAAGGACCCGTTTCGAGCTCTGAAGAACAAGCCGGTGAATGTCCCCAGCTGACGCACTACATGACTGCATTTAGAATACGAGCACTCTATTTATATATGTGCTCTGGAGTCGCTCAGTCACCGTGGGAAAGGAAAAAGGAGAAAACAAGGCAGACAAACGGCCAGGCGCAGGGAGGTCTGAACTGACACCGTACTCCCCCACGACCCTCAACAGTCACGATCTTTCCGCATTTGGAAACTCAGCCATGGGAAGGAGCCAGTTTAGCCTCTGACGTCTAATCCATCCTAAAATATTTCTGGGGGAAAGAAAAGTCACCCACGCCAGGTGGATTAGATCTGGCATGTGGAATTCTTTTACATAATGGATTTATCAAGTAACAATTGATAGCCGGAGACAAGATCAGAAAATGAATTTCTGGTTGCCGTGACAACGCAGACAGCGACCGCCGCCCACCGCGCCAGCAGCAGCGCTGAGTGGAGGTGGAGAGCTGCAAGGCGGATCCCCCGCCCACACAGGCGCCGGCGCCAGGGGCCTGGACGCTGCGCTCCCGCAGCGGCGCTGGCGGGTCTGCAGGGCGCTCTCAGAGGAGAGCGTTTCAGCCCCCCTAGGTGCATGGATGTCAGCGCAGTGTCAGCGCGTAGTTAAACCTATTTTTAAAAAGGCAATGAGCATGTTCTGTTTTAATCTGTGAACTATGAGACATGAATGCAACACCTGTGCACGTAATGAAGGGGCAGGCCTCCCCGGCAAAGATGCCAGTGCGCAGGTGAGAGGCGGCGTGGGCTGGGCCTCGATGAGATAAAGCAACCACTGTGAGGTGCAGCATTTGCCTTCACAAGAGAGAAAAATGCTGCCCGTGCCATCAACTTAGGATCCTGCTAATCGCAGAGAGGGTAATTAGGGTCCAAAAAAGTTGCTTCTGGAAACTGGGTAAGCATGGCCCCTGTCTATATGCACATGTGCCACGGTCCTGACACTGCACCCCACCCATCCACCGATCTGGATGTGCGCACTGCAGCGCCGCCCACCGGCAGACCCCACACAGAGCGCCTGGCTCTCGCACTCCACAGAGAATGCCTTTGTTCTGGCCCTGAGACGGGGGAGCTCGTGGATCACTGGCTGCTGCGAACCAGACCTGCAGGCAATGCCGTGAGGCCAGCGCCTGGCTGGTGTGTCACACGCATTTTTGCAGGCAATGAGAATAGTACATTTTCCAAGTCACAAATGTTTGTGCCAAAGCCCAAAAACTCCCTGTCTTTACCACTTACCTCCAGCTTACAGCATGGTATCAACTGAACCGTTACCAATCCGTTCCTATATTTCCTGCAAAGCAGTACGACATGTTTGCATGGGGCTGAGGCCAGATCAAAAATGCTGCTTAGTTCACAACGAGCAAGATCATTACCCTCCAGTTGCACCTGAGGCCATAAAGGTATCCCGACCCAGGACACCTCACCTCCTCCTCCCCTCATCTCCCCCGCCTCCTCCTCCTCAGGGGAATAACAAGGGCAAAAACGTCCCGTACTTGCCCAGGAACACCTGGAGAAGCCCTAGGGACCCCAATGTATGTCCACCAGGGCAACTGTGCTACCTGGACAGGCAAATCTGGCAGTGTCGATCACCGCAGACGTGGGGATCCCCAAAGGAGCTGCCGTGCCCAACTATAAGGTGTCCCTAAACTTGGCGCTCACAGTTTCAGGGAGAAGTGACGTGGACTAAACTGGACAGTGAGCCTGAGCCTGTGCTGAACCCCGTTCTTGGCTCAGACACCCTCGGCCTCAGTGAAGAAGGCGGCGGGTGTGGCCCTCTCGGTCCTTGTGGAGACAGCATTCGCCCTTTCACTAAAAGCCAAGGATGGGGAGTCGTCGGAGACCCACACTGCCGCAGTGATTTCCGCCCCCAGGGCCCCAGATAAGCCCCGAGCCCTGCCTGCAGCCCCCGACCCGGCCCGACTGCGAGGCCCTGAGGGATAGGATGGAAAGAGGCCAGGTGGGATCGTCACCAGAAAGTTCTTTATTTTCGGGGGGAAAAGTTGTCCATAGCGCGAAATGTCACAGGCATGACCTAGATAGTGGCATACGGGTGCTCCTGTGTCGCACGCTCACACATGCTCATGACAGATTGGAGAAGAAAGAAAAGATGGGTGAAAAGCCGTCACTCCAAGAGGGGCAAGGTCTGACCTGGAGTCTCTGAAGTGTGAAAAGGTGGGGAAGGTCCAAGGCCGGACCCTCTTTTCACGCTGGCAGGTCAGCCCCACACAGGCCCCCAGGGGGGCAGGATGGTCCTGGGTTGGATACAGAAGAGCTGTCAGTCACCGAGTCTCGGCAGGTGCCCCTCCCTGCCCCGCCTGCCCCGGGGTCACACAGATGTGAGCCTGCCACAGAGGGGGCACCCACGGGGAGGAGCCCCGATCAGGGGCTGGCAGGAACTGGCCCCACTGCACCCCGAGGATAGGCCGTGTCTCCCCGCCGACGGCAGGAGCACTCTGCCCTTCGCTCCAGAGAGGCCGTGCCCTGTGCCTTCCGACACCATAGCTCTGTGGCACCTGTGAACGGGGCGGAGTGAGGGCAGCCAGGGCAGGCCGGTGATATGCGCGGGAACACAGCGTCCCCCTGCCCAGGGACTGCGCTCCGCATGGAGAAACCCACCAGGCAGCATGGCCAAGAGATGCCATTTAAGGAAACGCAGACGTTGCGCCCGGTGCTAACATGCGCTGCCCGAGTTAACCAGCACAGAGCAGTCCTGAGCAGCTGCCACTGCCTCTGTCCTCACCGCACAGGATGCAAATGAAGCCGCAACTCGAGGAAGCTATGAAACTGCGATCCGTGAGGCTAGTAAATGGTGGAACTGGAACTATGCGCTTGCTGTACGTGCCCTTCCCCACACACACCGCATCGCTGAGCAGGCAACTGTCTGTGTGTCCATCTTCCCTGCAAACTGCAATCTTCAAGGCTGGGGACATTTCAGCGCTTTCGTTTTCAAAGCCTATAGCACCTGGCTAGTGCCTGCTAGACATGCAAACCCTACTGGTTGAAAGACTTTTTAAAAATCAGTTAATTATTCCCAGAATACTCTTTGTGATTTTTGGTGCTCTATTCTGGGGATAACGTCTCAGTTGAATATTCATGATATGCTCCAAAATAAGCCAAACCTTTCTGTTCCTATTTTTAAGAGAAACTGCAGATGGGGCATCTATGACACGCTTACAATGATCTTTTCTGACCATTTTTCAAAGGTCGACTTATTCTGAAAACAATGAAGCTAAGTTTCTAAGCTATTTAATATGTGAACTTTGGACGTTTGAACACTTGGAACAAACTAGGGGAGCATTAGTGCAGCGAGGACCCTCGGAGGTAACCTAGTTCGCTGCTCAGGAAAGAAATGAAGGGGAAGCCGTTTCTCTAGAAAAAGCATCCTAACAGAGTCCAGCGTACAGGGGAGGGCAGTAGGATGGGCTGCCACAGGGTCGCAGGAATGCGTGACCACCTCAGCACCCCTCCGCTGTCCCCAGAGGGGCCTTTGGGGGCCGAGAGAGCTGCAGCGTTCTGAACGACACCCTTGAGATCGGCTGAGCTCGTGTATTTTTCTCCCTTTTGAGTTAAAATACTTAAAACCTACAGTAGCACATCCAAGACCGCTACTTAATTCACGGCGAATCTCCCTTAAGAATCCAGGTTTTCTAACGGGCAGCCTAGCATTCACCCTGCTCCACGGCCCCTTAATCATCACAGAAACGTAGGGTCTCAGTCTCAGTTTCGCCCTCAGCGATGTTATTGTAAATCAAGGTAACGGAAGCCGAAGTGTGAATGCCACCGCGGACACAGCGTGCGGGACACAGCCGGTGCTAACGCCGTGCAGGAAGCAGCTGGTCCGCTTCTTCACCCGAGGGGATGGAAGTTTGGCGCCTTCATGGCGGAAGTCGGAGAGTTGCTTTGATAATACTTAGATGTTAACTCTTAAAAGAGAAATTCCTGACTAAGGCCATGACTTCAAAGTCAAGGTTGCCAACGACATGATGCAGACAAGAACACCGTTTTCCAGCACCTCCTCCCCAGCCTCCCCACGCCCAAAGGGCTCCACCTGAAGCCTTGTGCTGCCGGTCTGCGCTCAGATTTCCGTTCTTTCCTCCTGGATGTCGATGAAGCTCCGAGAGCATGGAAAACATCAGCACCGATTTGGTGACGTTACCTCCCAGCCTCGGTGTTGCTGAGAACAGCTGTTCTGGGCACAGATTTCCACATTGCTCCGGGCTGCATGGCTTGGAACCGGCGCAGTGACATGGTGACTACTGAAACGCCATTTCTCTCGGTGCCAGAGCACAAAGCTGAGGCCCTTCTCCCCTAGAGTGCGCGGTGCTGTCCCCGTGCGTGAGGTCCCTCAGGTGACCGGGGACAGGGTCACTGTGCCGAGCAAGTGAGTGAAGAACGGCTCCCTGAAGCCTGGAACAGCACCCACGCCCTACGGTGACCAGAGTCCCCTCAACTTGAACTGATCTGAACAGACAGGTCCCATCGATGGGCCACCACGAAGGCCCAGCAAATCACAGACTCATTGCCCGCTGGGGACTCTTCTCCACCTGGTCTGCTAAATCAATTGGTAGATTTGATAAGCCCCTCCGCTCTGTCCGAAACTCTGTCGGCACTGGGGTGTGAAGGGGGACGAGCCAAACACCCAGGTGTTTCCAGGGCCCACGGGGGAGGGGAGTCACGGAAGCAGGCAAATGCAGCGTGTGGACACGCAAGGAAGAACAAAGGCTCTGAGGGCACCCAGGGGAGCCCAGCAGACACGGGGGTCAGGGGGGGTCCAGGGGAAAGTGACGCCCACACCGAGGCCACGGCCCCCTGACGACGGGCCTCCGGGACTGTGTCCCCGGCCGCAGGCTGTTCCTGCTGGCCCACATGCAGCCAGTTCTTGGCACTGTCCTGGCTCCAGCCTGCGCATGCCAGCCGAGGGGATGCTCAGACCCGCCTCTCCGGCTGTGACTTTCAGAACATCGGTGACACTGTGTACAGCCACTGGGCTGCACCCGGCCATCAGCCTGGGGCCCCCTGAGGGTGAGGACTATGTTTGACTATGACTGATGGTGGCTCAGGTCAGGCAGGGGAGCCGCCTCTGAGTGCTGTCCATGAGCCAGACCACACCCAGGAGAGCAGGGGACTTAGAACCAGGGCAGCAACCGGCGATGCTGAGGACCATGTGTGGGGAGATCGCTGGACAAAAGACAGGGATGGACACCCATGGTGTGTTGGACTCTGAGGTGACACAGTCGTGACCAGGCCCCAGAAAGGCTGTCAGGCAGAGGAGAGGAGGGGAAGGGATGCAGCAGTGGTGGCAGGAAGAGACGAGACATCACATGGTGATGGAGGGGGGAGATGCAGGCTTGGAAGGGGCGGGAGTCGCGGGTCAGAGCCCAGGGGCATCCCGGAGGCAGCCCCAGCCTCCCCTCGGTCATGGTTCTGTGCAGAAATAAGGGAACTTGGGGCCCGAGTGGAACGCCAGCTGCAGGGCGTGCACCCAACCCGTGCCAGAGTGTTGAGTGGTGGCCCTTATCCTCCAGACCTCTGGATTTTGCCTTATTTGGGAAAAAAATGAACAGGTGTTTGCGATGTAATTAAGTGAAGAATTGAGAGAAGATCAGAGTATCTGGATTACACAAACCAAGAAGAAAAGCAGAAACAGCCTGGCAAGCCCTGAACTGATGATGTGTGGTCCACACGTGGCTTTCTTCACCGTCAAAAATTCTGTAGTCTGATGTCATCCTGTTTGGTTTGGTTTGGTTTGGTTTGCCATTGCTGCCCTTGCCTGAGGAGACACATCCATTGTCTCTGGCATGAGTCTACCAGCGCCAGCACCAATGTAGCGGGGTGTACAGGGACGTGGTGCGGGAGAGCCGAGACGGCCCTGTGGGCCATGAGTTTTCTCCGACAGCAGCCAGGCCCATCCACACGCCCTACTGGGCATTAACCATGTTTCCTTATCGGCACAGCTGTCATTTCATGAAGAGGGCCCACGGGACAGTCAGAGGCGTCATCTCGGACGAGGTTCTGCTTGTCCAACAACAAGGAGCTCTGCTCAGAACTCCAGCGCCCTTCTGAAACAACGTGCACCCCTCACAGACCGCCGGATGGGCCCGAGAACTCCTGATTCCCAGCGTGCCCAGCTCCTAACGTGCACACGGCAGCACGACACGCGGGGCTTCCCTGAGTCCCATACCCTCTGGGGCCTGCACAGGCCCCGTGTTCTGCGGGAGAAGCCACCCATCCTGGTGACCGGGGGTCGCTGTCCCCTTGGCTGAACCCGACCCCAGATCTCACGTGTTGTTCCCCTTCCCTGTTTACTGACAATGCCCACGCACATGGACACTGGAGACAGGCAGAGACTCTGGGTCGGCGGCCGCTTAGGTTGGCACTCTGCCCCTATGTCCCAAATTACGGCATTCCTCTGCATCTTTAAATCGCACAGCCAGAACCTCAGACGTCCGGGGTTGTCAGAGAAAAAAGTAACCCTGCTGACCAAACACGCTTTGGTTTAAACTCTCCCGAGAGGAAATTAGTACGTGACTCACTTCAAAGGCAGATTACAATAGGGCGGCCCCCAGCACACGGAGGGGCCCCTTGCTCCGCGGGACAGCGGTAGAGGTCAGAGCTGTGGGCGGTTTCGGTCACTGGAGCTGAGCTAGTTTGCGAGGGCGTCTCACACCCTTGTCAGGCATCAGGAGCTCAGACGCACAGCAGTTTGACCTCTGGGCTGATCTGGGGAAAAGCGCAAAATCCAAACTACTGAGGAGCCAGCAAAAGACACACCAGGATGCCTCCACCACCCTGCTCTCGGCCAGGGTCCAAGACTGTCCCAGAAACGCGAGGTCAGGGCACCGCAGGGCCGCACGGCAGCGCCAAGTCTCTCCCTCGACCGGAGATCCGCCAGCGGTGGATGCTCTGCGTCTGCCCCCAGCGCACGGCACCCCAGCGGAGGGCAGCAAGTGCACGGAGCATTGCAAGGTGGATTTCCACAGCCAGGGACGCGGCTGTCGAGGCAGAATTAATCCGACCGGGCAGCGCCGACCTTTTCCTCAAAGTCAGGTGGGCACTGGGCCAAGTCCTCATGAGAAAAGCTTACTGTAACCTGTTAATGTGTCATCGAATAACCTGCACAATGAAAACACGGGGAGAACTGGAAACAGGGTTTTGCTGGGTGGCGTGTGGGTCGGAACGCCATGTTGCAAAGGTCGGTACCGAGAGGCAGAATCTCTCCATGGATCAAGCTCAATTAGCAGAGCCAGAAAACGGAATATACCTTGGACTGAAAATAACGTTTCTTAAATCAAAATTTAAATATGTTTTTAAAATAATATGCTTTATTTTAGTTATATTGTCCTTATTTCATTACAGAGAAAAGGCATAGTTTAATAAATAGGTTTCCTAAATAGTCATGCAATTAAATCAAAATGTATATGTATGTTAATTTTTGATCAGTGATATGTCATAACACATTCCTTTAGTACTCTTTCCAGAGATTATGTTTGTACTCTTATTAGACTGTGTCTTCTCTTGTTCTTTTCACTCATATCCGTATCTGAATAGGAAGAAATTATACGGAAAATTTCAACTCCTTTGCTAATGAACCACTGATAATTAATTTGCTTGGAATCCTTACGGTTCCGAGCTGCACCTGTCGGTGGCACTGTTGTGCACGGCTCTGACGGTGGTGGTGGTGGTGGTGCAAGCGGAGAGGCCCCCGAACCAGGTGGGGCTGGGGACGTCTCATCGCCAACACTCACGTTCCTGTTCCGTTCACCACACCCACGGAGTGCAGTGCCGTGCCCGTGACACAGTGTCAGGGAGCAGAAACCAGCTGTTCCGAGCGAGCACAGCCGTGCCAGCGCCCCCAAGGCTGACGGTAAGTAGACAGGCGTTAGGCTTCACGTGCAGATAAGATGTAAATATGCGTGTTTTTTGTCTTTAGAGTATTTCTCAGCAGGAACAAATTGCATCCCAAACAGCCTCATTTAAAGATGGTCAATCCCAGCCCGTGAGGCCGGGCGGCCACACGCCGACCTGAAGGTGAGAGTCCCCGACAGACCCTCGGTGACGGGCTGCCACGAAGGTCGACGGTGACACAGCCTCTGACGGAAATCCTCCGACAGACTCGGCAAAGGTGGCTGCACCATTTAAAATATTTTACGTAAAAAGTGCAAAAACCATCTTTTCCTCACCTGTGTGCTCCTTACAGCGTCCTCTTCTCCTCTTTTCAATATTTGAATGAGTAGAAAAATGTAAAAGAAGCAAAAGCAGAACAAAATGAAAAAGCAGGTGCTGTTAGCATGGGGGGAGCAGGCTGTGGTTCCAGAGGAGCGGGGACTGGAGGATACGGGCTTTCCCTGCAGAACTTGGGCGACTCCAGAGGCCGGCACAGACTTCCCACCCCCACAACCGGTTGGCCGGGCCATCCGTCCTTAGAGACCCAGCCCTGCTTGTGTGGCCGGAGGGAGGGTCACCGAAGGAGAACTCAGACCACCGGTCCCCACGTTACCTGCTGACTGCACAAGGTAACAGGCTGCCAGGTAATTAAAAGATCTATTTCATTATGACCGTGTTTTGTCATTTCCCTAATAAGTAAACATTTCATTCTGCATATCGACAAGGTAAGAGTTGGAAGACCCATGCAGTTTGACAGGGTTTGAAGATCTGCATCAAGGCTCAGTAAAAGGGCACGGTGGGCTGGCAACAAATACTTTACGTTTAAAGCTTACCTGCAATGAGGTTGAATCCCACCAGTAGTGCCAGGCATGTCCACTCGGAAACCATCCGTCATCCGGAGAAGAGGGCTCGGTCAGCACAGCAAATGGTGTCAAATGGCCCCAGCGACCCTTGCTGGGCAGCAAGGTGGGTCTAGGCTGTCAGAGCCAACCTTCAGTTATGGCAATAGGTGACTTACAACACGTCCCCACCCAGTGGCCTTGGTGTGGGCACTAGGCCGTACACCTGAAACTAATTCAAAATAATAGTGAATGTCAACTGCAACTGGAAAATAAAATTTAAAGTTATTTTTAAACAACAAAAAAGAAGAAGCCTAAGAAGAAAGGACAATCGTACTTACCCAGCAGGGGAGACGCCGAGATCTCGAGGGTGGCTCTGCAGGGCAGGGCTCACCTGTTGTCCACTGATGTGCTGTGACCCCTGCTATGTCCCCAGACGTAGGAGACTGGGGGTGGGGGTGGGGGTATGCATTCCCGCTCTCCCCTGGGGAAACAGATAAAAAATTATAGGAAAGGACATTGAGCTGCAGAAATACCACCCAGGACAATACACCCAGGCAGCAGGCGCTGGGGCAGACATGCACAAGAGTGGAACGGTCATTTTCGAACTGGGGTCTGTGACCGCCAGTGGCTTGGACGGGGCCCTTTCAGTGTGACAGGCTGAGCCGGCCTCAGATGGTGACTGCAGAAAAGCCTCCCAGCCGGGACCATGAGTGAAATGACAGTCTTCGAAATAAAGACGTTGTTCGAAGTGCACGTCTGTTTGGCCCAGAATCCTGGGAGCAGGAATTCAGGGGGGGAAAAAATAGGTCCACGTGGCTGAGTGTGTCAGCTCAAGAACTTTTGTGTTGAGCACAAAAACGTGCGGACACAGGACGACCGTGATGGGGACGCTGAGGATGACAAGGAGAAGTTGACAGAATCTAACTGCGAGCCAGGCGCCTTGGGCACCTCACACACGTCGTCTCTGTGAACTCCTGGAGCCTCGTGGTGAGGTCTCCCTTGTCATCGGCCCAGGTCACTGGGGATGATCCTGAGGTGGGGGTCGTGTGGAGGCCACTAAGTTTGGGGGGCTTTTCTTGTGGGTGATCAATAAACTGAAACAGGTGAGTAGCGTTCTGAAAGTCATTTCTGTTGTCCCTGCATGGACCTGACTCGACCCCTTCCATGACAGGACCAAACACAGAGAAATCCTGGGTCCAGTGTCTCCCCAGAGCCTGAAGGACTCCAGCGTCTCACCAGCCACTCCTTTGCGGTCCATTTTTATTCCTCCTGCACTCTACATTGTTTCTTCATCTTGACCTGAGTTTGCAAAAGGACAGTTTCAGGTTAAGTGTTTCAAGAAGCAGTAGAACGATAGGTTTGAATCACTGGACAACTAGAGAACAGAACAACTGGAAACTGGAAAAAACGTTGGCTGTATCTCAAGAGCTGAGCTTCCCTGAAGCTGTATAACCTTTTGCAAAACACACCCTTGTTTCCTCCGAATGCTGTGAAAAGTCAGTTGCTTTCAGATTTTCCTGGAGGGGACAGAGGCATGAATGAACATGTGCAATTTTCTCCCCATGTGGCCCCGAGCAAGGCCGCACACAGGACGCTCCTGGGAGTCACACCACACGCGAGGACTTCGTTCTCTCCGTTCTTCCCGCAGGCCGGGCCTCGAATTTGAATCCACCTCCAGCTGTCAGAGTCCCTAACTCTGCCCATCTGGTCTCCTCAGTACCTCTGCATCTGCAGCCCATGTCCCCTGGATAATTTAACCTGTGTGTCTAGTTTTTCAAGGTTTATACCTACCATCTTCTTTTGGTAATTCACGAAACTTGAAAATACATGCCAAAAACATTTTTTTTTTTAAATCCTGCACTGAAATCTAAAAGTGCCTCACGTTTCCATCAATACGCACTCACAGCACCTGTGACACCAGCGTCGTTTTCCATGGACTGTTGATGGGCCGGGAGACTGCCCGTCAGTAGGTCCGAGGAGCGGTAGCTTTGCTTCTGCTCTCAGCCACCACATCGGCATTTCTCCATCAGCTCTGTCTGTGGCAACATGTTGTCCAGAGAGCCCCCGGCCCACCGAGCAAGGGCCCCGGAAGCTGCTGTGCTCACCTGGCCCGCGGCTCGGCCAGCGGCCCGGACAAGCTCTCCTGCCTGGGCCTGTGGAATTTTCTGCTAAGCCAATTCCGGAAGCTCAGAAAAGTTTAGTCATGTCCTAAGGTCACAAAGCAAATAAGTGATAAGACTGGGATTTGAACCACATCTGCTCCATTCCAAACCCAACTCTGCCGCAAGAACATTTACCGGAAACAAACACATCAGTCTCCCCTGTTCAGACATAAAGTTCAAGGGCATGACTGTGTTCTCAGCAGCTATAGCTACTGACCCTTCGAGCATATCCGCCTTTCAGCACAGGTCTCACTGGACTGGGTCACTTTCTCTTGCACCAGGAGGGTCCTCGGTAATGCAATGACATGGTCATGACACGGACGCCTCAGGGAAAGGGATAATATATTCTGAACAAGGTGGCGGCGGAGGGTCATGTTTTCACAGTGAAATTGCAAGTTGAGAGCAGCTGGGATGAGAGAACAGCCAGGCGTCTTTGCCAACGGCTTCCAGCTCCTTGGTAACCTCGGAGCCTCAGAATCAGAGATTCTGTTCTTGTGAAAATGATGCTTTCCCACACACTTTCTACCATTTTAGAGTGATGAGGGTGCATGTTTCTCTGTGAGCATGGAGAAGACCCTCCTAAACTCCAGCCTCATCCACCCACGGCCTTTGCCTGTGTTGTGCTGCGTGTCCCATGTGCAGTCCGTGCTCCAGGGTCTTCTGCTCGCTGTGCGTCCACACTGCGCCGCCTGGTGCTGGGAAAGCGGCTGCAGCACGTGCTCCGGATGTCTGGGTATCTGAGTCGGCGAGCCAGCAGTTTCCTTCTCGCCTAAGAAATGCCTGCTTCTTTCTTTTTGTCATGTTTAGAAATGCCATATCATCATATTTGGATATTTGCCTTTTTCTTAAAAGGTAAATCAGTCGGGCGGGCTCTGGGACATTTACCTGTAGCTCACACAACAATCCACAACTTACAAGGAGGTGAGGTCAGGCTTCCAAGTCTGCCCTGGACTTGCTGGTGGAAGGGAGACGTGGACACACTCCACTGTCGCTCTGACTCTGGGTTGCTCCAAACAGTCGCTGAAGGGGAGTGCAAAGAGCCGGCCCAGGGCAGGCGTGCAGGCGTGGGCCCACCGCCCTTCCTCTGGGTCGTTGCAGCAGGAGTCCCGGCAGCCCCATGGAGGGAGGGCTCCAGCGAGGGCAGCTCCTCTCCCCATGACTGGGGAGCACGAACATCCGGAAGTCGGCCACCAGGCATCGGCCTGGCTCCAAGGCTGGACACATCTGCCCAGCCAGCGCTGGGCAACCTCCTCTAACTGTGCTGCCACCGCAGGCCCAAGCCTGCTCGGTTTTATAATGTCGCCGAAGGACTTCGAGAGGGCAGGTCTGGCCAAGGAGTCTCCATGGCCAGGAACTAGTTACTGCTCCTTCGTCAGATGCTGGACCTCACGAGGAAGCAGCAACTACCGATTCCTGCAGAGTGTCCGTTTCCTCCGACAGACTTTCCCCCACATCGTTCCTGGGGTCCCGGGGTCTCAGGGCAAGTCTAGGATTTGATTCTGGATTCACCCAATAAAGCAGCAGACACTCCTCTATCTTGCCCTGGACTTGATCCCGATTCTGCCACTTCCTAAAACACGAGGTGGAGATGCCTGTGGGCCATGGGTGGGGGCAGGGCGCGCTCTGGGCTCCTGCACAGGGCTGGACAGCAGCGGTTTCAGTGGTGACCACTGGACCAGAGCCCAGGAGATGAAAAAGTTTACGAAGCATTGCTTTAGAAATGTGACATTCCAAACAGAAGGCTCATTTGTCTGGCTTATGGGCAAGGCTAGGGTATTAAGTTCCCACCCAAGGGGATTCTGCGGAAGAGCAGGATTTGGGGCTCACAAACCCAGTGGGGCTGCCTACGCGCTCTGAAACCCTACCTCTCAGCCCCGAGTGGTTGCGAACGGGCTAATCCAGGAAAGTCGCCTCCATAAATAGCTCAGTGTCTGTATCTTTCTGTGAGTTGGAAGCAGAGTCAAACTGTATAAATAAAACTGGATATTCAAACATGAAATATGAAAGTTTTCACCCAACATGACTTCAAGAGTTCATGGAGTAAAGAGAAATTTGACATACAGTTAGATCTTAGGGATGTCTTCGAAAATCTGTAATTACTTCTCTACCACCAAACACAGAACCGAGCCTGAAAGATCATGTAAGCTTCCTCCTAAAATTGTCGTCACTGGACTGTGTGTGTGCACCAGACAGACAGACATTCTGACAGGTGATGGGTATGCATTCAGTGCTGCACGTGAGGACAGTGTGACCAGCTCCGGTGCAGCGGGAGGCTGTCACCAACACCCCAGGAACGTGGCGGACACGGAGGTGAGCTGGTGCCCTTTACGGTCGGCGATAGAAATGACCCCAGTCTGCTCCCAGGACCTGAAGCAAGTCAGAACACTGAGCAGGGGACAGAAGTCAGCTGGTGTCCCGAGAGGACCACCAGGCCCACGGTGGTCAGACTGGTGGGGGGCGGGCACAGCACACAGGACATCAGTCACAGCCAAGTGCTTTTGCTCCTGTGTGGGCTCTGCCGTCAATGAGCACAGGTCCAAGGTCGAATTCTATGATGGACAGCCATGTGGTCTTCAGAATTGTCCTCTCTGAGCCCAGGGGTCTTCTGAGGTCTATAAAGTGAGCACAGAAATCCGTGGGGCTCTATGAGGCATCTATCAGAGAAAATATTAAAGGCCTGAAAAAGTGTCCGGTCCGTTGCAGGAGCTCACTACGTAAAAGTGTCACTATTTTTCTTTCCATTTTACTTTAACCTGGCAGCACCAGAGACAATGCAAAGAAACACAAGGTCAGCAAACAGCGTTCGGGTCGACGTGCTCTCATTCTACCCAGCCCTGGAAAAGGAACAAGAGACGTTCTGTGTGGAACCTGCAGGAGCCTGGGAATCTGGTGTCAGTGGGCGACCGCACGCTCCTGTGCGTGGTGCCCGCACGCACCTTCCCGCGACGCCGCCCGGACCTTGGAAGGCACCCTGTTTACCTACCTCCTCTATGCTCGCATTCCTCGGGGCAGCCGCTCTGCCCAGACAGAGGCAGTTTCACTGGGCGCCCTGCCAAGCGCTCGGCCTGGGAGCAGGGGTGGGGGGGAGGGGCGCGCAGACACTAGGTGCTCCACCGCGGACACCCCTCCCCCATGGTGTTCGCTGAGGGAGCCGCTGGGCTTCACCTCCGTTTCCAGGGCTCAGAACGGAGCATCCAGCCGTGTGAGTCTTGTCGGCGATCAGCGGGTGGGAAACTAATCCCGGGCAGTGAAAGCGCAGCCTGCCGGGGCAGCACAGACGTGGGGCGATGCTGCACAGTCCGGACTGGACACGGGGTCTGGGGTAACGGACGGACTCTCTTGGGCCAGCTGTTCCCGGTCTGCGCTGCTGCTTCCGCACCGCGACTTATTGGCAAGTCCGGGGGGCCAGACCATGGGGATTCAAACTCTGCATCTACTGTATATTGTACATGGAACTTTAGGTAAGAAACCTGCTTTTCCAAATCTATTTTATCACCTATAAAGTCAAGAAATTAGCAGTACTGTCCTCCAAGGATGAGCAAAGGCATTTAAATCAAATGATGTAGGTGGAGTATTGGACAGAGTTAATATGCACCAGGAGTCACAGAAATTCCTTAGTCATTCCTTAATGACATCATTAATTATCTCTGGAACAAGACTCTGATAAGCAGTACCTCCGTACATGAAACGTGGACTGCTGCAAACCTAGCCACGGTGAGCTGAACACGCAAGGGTTCACAGAGACAAGATGCCAGAGCAGGGGAGGCTCCAAAAGGCCCAGACACAGCCACAAACCTCGCCATGCTGGTGGGCGGGGCTGCTGGAACTGTGCACCCTGGACTGGGTCGGTGGAAAACTAGGCACGTGCTTCTCACAGGTCTGGTGGCTGGGAAGTCCAAGATCAAGGTGCTGACAAAGAGGGTTCTTGGCGAGAGCCCTCCCCAACTTGCCAAGGGCCACCTTTTTCTCACTGCGCCCTCACGCAGGGGAGTGACAGAGACGCCCAGCACTCCGGTGCCTTCCTCTGCACCGTCTGGGGGACGGACAGAAGGTGACTTCCTGCAGCACGAGGAGTGAAGGGACGGTGAAGGAGGCTCAGGTCACTGGAAGACTGACGGTTCGGTCCAGCACCAGCGGTACCCGACCTCTGGGCGTCTCCGGGCCACACTGGAGGAGGAGACTTGTCTCGCGCCCCACGTTAAATACATTGCGACACATAATCACAAAGAAATCTCACCATGTTTTAAGTAAATTTACGATTTGGGGCTGGGCCACAATCACAGCCGTCCTAAGCCCCATGCGGCCGGTGGGCCGTGGGCCAGACACTGCTGGCTCCGGCCGGGGCCGAACCATGCTCACCCACCCCCCAGCTGCTCCGAGCAGGTGCGTCCACCTGAGCCTCCACCATGGTTCCCGGGAAGTGTGACAGCGAGCTTTGTCAGCCCCATTGGCGAGGCTGCCGGCACCACAGAGATAGTGCACAGCCAGCACATTTCAAGGCCTAACCCAGAAAACCAGACACCCTGTCAAAGCAGGTGAAGGAGAATGTTAGTGTCAGACTCTGGACACAGAACCTGCCAAGGCCGCCCCTCCGTGAACCAGGCCCCGCTCCCCATAGCAGCCCGCACCATCCTTTTCTGCATCCTCCATCCCCCCCCCACCCCGCCCAGGGCCTCTGTCCGCTCTGTCTGCTCCAGCGCCGCCCCTCCCCGTCCCGGAACCCCTGCTCAGACCACAGGCCTACAGCCCGTACCCGCGTGGCTGGACCCTCACAGCTGCAGGTCCTTCCTTGGCAGCCCCACTGAGGACTCACACACTGCCTTGCCCACCTCCCCTCGAACCGGACACTCCAGAACCTCCTACCCACTGGCCGTTCTCCCTCACTTCCCTCACTGGTGAACAGGAGAAGTCCGGTCATTTCTTGTGATTGACGTTGCCCTCCCTGCCTGGAGCACGAGCTTCCCTGGGCAGGCGTGGTGCAGATCTTATTGGGGGTGTGGGCCCGTCGTGCCCACACACCGCAGGCGCTCGCTCAGACACAGTAGATGGGCGGGCAGAGCCCAGGGCCGCGTCCCCGCTCCCTCCAGGGTCTGGAGAGGCTGCCCAGGCAGGGTGCGGACCCCCCCCTTCTGAGGCTAGGGTTTCTCAGACCAGGCAGATGCTTCCCTGACAAACGGGGGGTAGGGGTAGGGGAGCACTCCACAGAAACACCCCTCCTTGGCAGCTTGCTTCTCCCTTGAGGACTCGGGCTCTACGGGGACCTCGCACGCCCTGTCAGCTGGCTTCCTGTTCACGGAGTCCGGGTCGGCCCCAGACGGCCACACCGCGTGGTTGGTCATGCTAGCTGCTCAGAACGGCCGCTGCGAGCCCAGGTGGACACGTTCGTAACAGCTGTCAGGCCTGCCCCGCCAGGGGACGGGGACTGTTCGGCTGCTGCAGCCCAGAGGGCGCCTCCCCGCGAGGGAGGACAGACAGAGGGACAGCCACAGAAACCCCTGCCGCGCCTCACCCTCAGGGCAGCTGTCTCTCAGGGTCGTCTCCCAAACGCAGCTCTGCAGTGCACTTTGTCGTTGGCGTCATTGCCGGAGGGTAAGAGTCGGTCCGAGTGGCAAGACTCCGATATCGATTGCCGGTCACTTGCCCCCAGTGAGCCTCTTCGCAGCCGCCCTCACTGACCCGCGGAGGACAGCCTGGGCCTTCCTGAGGTAGGCGCTCCGGCCACACGAGGGGCAGCTGCTACTCTCCAGCGTCTTTCCTGCTGCCGCCAGATTGCACCGCGGCTGAGACTCTGGTTTTAAACGAGAGCCAAACGCCTGCCTTCTGCACCAACATCGCTCGTTGAACGCCAAGGCCCGTGCAGGGCCCTGGCACAGAGGGATCGCAGCCCACATGCCAAGCGGCCGTGAATGCCTGCCTCGTGCACACACTTTGAAACGCCTCTGCTCTCGAACTGGACACTCCAGAACCTCCTCCCTCACTTCCTCAATGCCACAGAAACTCCCCGAGTCTGAAACCAGAAAAGTATTCTCCCAGATTCCTGAGGCAGGTCTGACGCACCCCCGTAACAACAGCATTTTTGAGGGACAGGGCGCGTGGTGACGCTCTGCACAGCCTCCACACCCGCTGCTCCCGCGGCTGAGGAGCCGCCTCCCTGCCTCTGTCCCCACGCGGGACCCTCCCCCGTCTCTCCGCTGCGGATTCCACGGGGTTCGGCCGAGCGCCTGCTTGACTATGGACATGCCCTGTTTCTGAATCCTTCCCAAATCTCCGTATTTATCATCAGCTGTCATTAGGGTTATGTCCTTGTAAATTCATGGGATAATTCAAATATTGTTGCTAAGAACAATGATTTATCAAATGCCTACCATATATGCCAGGTACCGTACTGAGGATCTCCCCCTGTGGTCTCGCTTTATCCAGACAACAAACCCAGGATGTAGAAATATTCTTCCCATTTTACAAATGACAGAACGAGTTCAAAGAGGCTTGGTGATCTGCCCAGGGTCCTTCAGCCAGGAAGGAGCGCGGCCAGGGCCCGTCCCCCCCTCTCCCAGAGTCACTGGTATCCCCGCACTTCCGACCCGAGTCCCTGTCCCTGGGATGGCACATTTGGTGTGCAGTGAGGGTCTGAGTGATTTCACAGACTGGGCGAGAGAAGTCTTTGAAACCTGCTCGTGAGAAGAGAAATGTCGCTGCCTTTGAAGGAAGAGTCATTTGAGTGAGAACCTTCTGAGTGCCCTGCAGTGGCCTCAAGGGGCCAATTCTGGGGCAGGCCGACCCGCCCAGACCAGGATGCAGCCACTGCCTGGCTCAGGCCGCAGACGGCACGCCACCCGGCTCTTGAACCGGGTCAGAGGACAGAGATGGTTGATTCTGGGCAGCCAGTCTCTAACTGGCATCACCCCCACAGCAGACCAGTGTGGCCACTGCAGTGAAGGGTGTGGAGGTGACTCGAATACTAGAACAGAGCCACCGTGCACCCCCGTCTCCCACTTCCGGGCATCTGCCCAGAGAACAGGAAAACGCCAGTTCGAAAAGGTGTCTGCAGCCCATGTTCCCTGTGACGTTATTTACGACGGCTGAGACATGGGAACCACCTCAGCCCCCAGCACCGGGCACCAGGGCACATGTAACGAGGGGCACCCGCGACAAGGGGCACCCGTGACGAGGGGCATCCATGACGGGCACACACACGACGGACACCACTTGGCGTGACCGGGACAGACTCTTGCACTTTGCACCAACGTGGACAGACCCAGGTGTGTCACATTGAGGGAGGCGAGACAGACAGGAAAGGACAAAAACTGTGCCATTTCACTCACACGTGGACTATAAAAAAAAACAAAAGAACAAACAAATCAAAACGAAGCCAAACAAACGGGTAGATACAAAAACATTTTGCGGCGGAGGGGAAGGGGCAGGGGCGGGACAGTGGGCGCCAGGCTCAGAGGAATGGTGCTGGGCGGGGACGAGACTGCCCCTTGTGCTGGGCGGGCTGCCCCAACATCGATGCTGAATCTCAGGGTCCTGCACCTGGGACTTCTATCGTGTCAACTGGGGCTACCTCAAATTTTAAAAAGCAAATTAAACCCACAGCAGAGGCTGTTCTTCTTCTAGTGACAAAATGCTGCTTAATCCACTAAAACCTCCTGCTCCAGCGTGGCCCAGGGCGGAGCGGGGCGTGAAACTCTCCAGGAACGTGGATGCTGCAGGCTGGCGCCAGCCTCTGCTCCCTCCGTGTCTCTCAAACAAGAGGCCCCATGCAGCCTGTGCCAAGCTCCCCTTGCCCACCCACAGATGAGTTTGCAGAGCCAGAAAACCTCACAAAAGAACAGAAATGAGGGGAGAGGAGCCCCTGGTCACCTAGCACAGGACTGTCGGTGATGGTGATGCTGCCTGGCACCTCCCACCTTGGCTGTGGAGAGACCAGTGACTTCAAAACACAAAGCTCAGGGCCTCTGGGGGCCAGGCCTCGGAAACCCCGGTCCCCTTCGGATGCCGGCTCCTTTTGCTGGTCATCTGTGCTGGCCACGTAACCTCGCTGAACCTCGGCCTCTCCCCTTGCAAGGTGGAGATGATAATATGTACGATGCGGGGTGCTGTGGGTTAACTAGCCTCCTGGGGCACTGGGAGAGGACCAGATGACAGGCGTGCTCCACACACACAACACTAATTGTTATTTTCGTTGAGCACCATCGTCTGAAAACATGAGAAGCTACGGGAGGCCGTGTGGCCGCCCCAAGACCCGTGCGTGTCACAGCCACACTCTGCACCTGCTGCCGACTGCTCCCTCAGGGGTCACTCCCACAGAGTCAGCCTGGGAACGAGGCACAAGGTGGGCTCTCGAGCAGGCACCGGAGGCAGCATGGCCGGGAACCGCCGGTCTGAACTGTCTTGTCGTGATGAGAGCGGACCCCGGGCAGAGGTGTGATGGAAGGAAGCACAGATTGAGCCTGATCACTAAGCAACATGAAGCTGCTGCTTCGGGAAGCGTTTGTCCTCCATAGAGCTCAGAGCAGTTCACCGATATTTTCTCCCCATCCCGCCCGGAAGGCGGCAAAGAGGAGTGCCCCCTCCAGGCAGCCGCGTGCAGGCGCAGGGGCCACGAGGTTTGCTAAAGGTCAGACAGCGCTCTTCCCGGACAAGGTGGAAGGGTTTGCCGGGGGTGGGGGTGGGGCGGGAACACAGATGTTTTGTAGCTGAGAACTGGGTGATGGTGTCTCTCCTCAGACAAAACAGTGCAGTCAGTCGCAGGAGGAAGGCGCCTTAGAAAAGAAACTGGTGCAACAGCCACATTAAAGCTCCACCAAGACTGCGAGGCCCTGGGCAGCTGGGCGGGGCTCCCGGGGAAGGTGCCCGGGGGACGTTCCCACCCCAGTGCTGCCGCGACGTCTGTCTCCGACCGTGATCTCGGGGTTCAGAGAAGCCTTGTTTTCACAGCTCATCTCACCTCCCTGGGGGAAACCACAGGGTTTGTTTTCTGTCTGAGTTCGTTCGCTGAGCTTCTGTTTGTCTGTCTTGCTGCACAGGGTGGTGAGGACTCACGAGCCCACTCAGCAGGTCACTTATTTCCTGAGGCTGCTCTCCAGGGGCCGGTCCCAGCCGGCATCTAGGACACGCTGGCGCGCACTGCCCTCTGGTCGGTTGGTCAGTCTGGGACACTCGCTCCCATGTCTTCGTTCCAGCTTTGTCAACACCCCCAGCACGGCCCTCACCCTTGTGTACCAGGCAGAGAGTGGGGGACACCCCACCGCGTCAGACTCGGGGGTCTGGCCACCATGGAGACAAAGCACCCGAAACGCCACCCCCGGCTTTTGCTTTGTGTCGGCGTGGCTGGAGCTGTCGGCAGAGCTGTCACCCGAGACTCCGGCGCGTCACGAGATGACGCCGCAATGGTGTCGCCGCGCACTGGGCCAGTGTTCCTCATGGACACCCCACTCTTGAGTTCACGGCATATTTTCTCCCTCCCTCCCTTCCCCACTCTCTGTCTCTCTAAGGAAAGGCATGGTATACATTGTTTCACATGGAGACTCAAAAATATATAAAATACGAAGAAGAGGGATTGAAAAAAACAAAAAGTAGAAAATATAAACAAGGTATGGAAAAGTTCCCTAAGACTGGACTTATTTGAGAAAAAAGCACCTCATTGAGGCCTCTGATGTCTAAGAAACCACGTTCACAGAGTGTTGACACGCTGGCGAGCTGATAAGTAATAAATAACTCTTAGAATGCCTTCTGCTTAATCCCCTATGGTGCCATCGGCACTCACCACTGAATTAATCTGTACACAGAACCGTGCTGGGTGGCAATGCCTGCAGCCAGAAACCAGCTCCAAAGTTTTGAGTCCCTTCCCTTCCTGTTCCTCAGTCTGGCGCCCGGACCCCAGTGGGGGCTGCCCTGCATCGGGAAGGGCCTCCTGGGCCCCACCGCCCAGGGGGCCACCCAGGGCTCCCCCCGCTCTGGTTCCCAGGACTCCGGTTAATTAGCGGGCAAGTTCCCACCCTGCATTACTTATCACATGATCTCCAGCTCCGAGATTCCTATCACCTCTCGGGCCCAAACAACACGACATAGAGCAATTTGCAGAGTTCTCTCCAAATAAACAAAGCTTCGAAATAACTGACACCCACGTGAGGCGGTGGCGGGGAGTCCTCCAACGCTGACTCACCGACACCTGGGACAGTGACCACACAGGCAGCGCCAGCAGTCCAGCGGCTCTGCCTGTCTGGAGACAGGTCGGTGGGGCTGTGAGGGGCTCGGTTTCCCCCCACAACACCGAGTGCCTAAAAGCTATTAGACAGTAAGCTTTACAAAATACCCCTGTGAGCCAACTTCCTTGGCCGGAAAGAGAAGAGGCAGTGAGTGCCCAGCACTCAGCTCTCCCTCCGCAGTGAGCCTTGCCTGGGACCCTTCTGGGACAGTGGGCGTGAGAGCCAGCCTCCCGCCCCTTTGCGATCCTGCCTGCAGGCAAGGGCAGGGGACACTGCCTGTGGAGGCCCAGGAACACCCACCTCACAGCAGAAGACCTAGGTGAGGGAGTGTCAGAACCACGTGGAAGGCAGGGTCCAAGAAAGACGTGACAGCTAGGCTGGGCTTCGTTAAAACGAAAAAATTCCACTCTACTGAAGATGGCGTCGGGAGTACGAGACACAAGCCGCCCGCTGGTGGGGGGGGAGCATCTGGCAAACTCGAGTGTGAGGGCTGCGACCCACAGACACCAGGAAGGCTCCCCCCGCGACAGTCAGGACACAGACAGACAAGCGAGCTCGTGGGTCAGAGACCAAGGAAGACTCACAGACCTCGGTGAAGCTCCAGAGAAGATGGTTTGCGTCATCACGAAAGTACTTCTCAGAACACAGTGAGGGACCGCAGCACCCCAGCAGTACGGCTAGCACCTGAGCGCGGCGCCACCAGACCTGGCAGCAGTGAGTGACACGGAGCAGCAGGAAGACTCCCGCACCGCCGGGAGGGGAGGCACAGATGCCGCGGTCCTGGGGAAAGGGCCTTTCTTCGGCGGTGACGGACCCCCCGACCCGTGCTCCCAGGGCCCGGGTGCAGCTGGAAGGTGTTTGCAGGGACAGGCCACACCCTGCATGTCTGGCCACCGCGTGTCTCCCCGGGAACGCCCTTGGCTCCAGCTCCCGTGAGTTCTGCGCGGCCCTCCCAGGTCTCGGGTTAAAGTACGCACACCTCACTCTCCCCGTTTCTCCCATTTCTCCCGTTTCAACCCCGCAGGGCAGGGCGGCCTCCTCCCTGCTGACTGTCCCCCAGGTCGAAGGGACAGCTTGCTACACTGTGCTTGCCAGCTGGAGCTCTAGCATGGCCCCTCGGCTCCAGCGCAGCCCCTGGACCCCTGGCCCAGGGACCCAGGCCACTGCGCCTACCTCCCCACAGAGCTGCTGGGCCCAGCAGGTGCTGGCGACTGAGTCACCTATGGACCCCGTGGGAAACAGAAGACGGCGGCACTGCGATGCCACCAGCTGACCCCATGAGCTCCATTGTTTCTTTTCAGTAAAGCACAGCCGTGGGTCTTTGGCGTCTGTGTTTGTCTGGACAGCAATCACGACCACGTGGACTCCGACTTTCGGTGAAGGCGTCGGACTCACAGACAAAGGTTCGGGCGAGGAGGCCTGTGGGTCTCACTCGCGCTCACCTGTCTCCCCACCCTGTGGCCCCCTCGCCCCGTGAGAGGCCAAAGGGCACTGAAATCGTTTCAGGCTTTTGTCCAGTCAAGGGGTGTTAACTGGGACTTGGGGGCCCTCCTGCAAAGCAAGGTCAAAGGCCAGCCCTGATCACTCTGTCCTTCATGCGCAATGACCGCCCCGGTGGGAGGGTCTTAGTGGGAGGGTCTCCGGTGGGAGGGTCTCCGGTGGGAGGGTCTCCGGTGAGGGCCCACCAGGAGGACCTCATAGCAGGTGGCAAGGCTGGTCACTCTCGCCATTCCAAGGCCGACTCCGGGCTGCTTCTCGCTGGGCCTGTGACTCAGGCCCATGGGCAGCAGCTCCCCCTCTCCGAGGACTGCCTGGCTCACAAATTAATCATGGGCAGACGCACACCCTGGCTGGCATTCTCTCTTCTCCCAAAGCCCCACGTGGAACTCCCACTCGAGGGCCCGTGTGTGGGAGGTGCTTGGGCGATCGCCCTGGCTGGCGGCCAGCAGAGAGCAGAGGCACTTGTCTGCCCATGACATGTTCACACACTGTAATCCCCCACCCTCACCCCCACCCCCGGCAACAATGCCCCCCCTCAGAACCTCCAGTGGTTCCACAGCTGCTCCCGAACCCAGGTCCCCGGCGCCCCCACAAACACTCTGCTCTCCAAGGACCGAGCAGCACGATGCTGCTAACGCCCACCGCTCCCTGCGGCCAGGTCCTGCGCAGCGGGGAGACTCGGTCAGGGAGGGAGCCAGCCTACCCTGCTGACCAGTGACTCTGAGTCAAGTTCAGTTGCCTCTGCTGCTTGCTAGCCCCTGGGAGCAGGTGCTTACACTGGCCGCCCTGCGCTGGCTCGCCAGCGGTGTTCCACTGGGACGGAAACCATGTGCACCATGGTGGATGTGCTAAAAGAGGCGTGTGTCAGAGGCCTTTGGACACGCATTTTGTGGCTCTGGCACAGGACACAAGAGCATCATGCAGTGTGTGAAGCAAGGGGCCCGCGTGATGAAGCGCTGGCCCTCCTCCAAAATTCCAAGTGGCTCACACCCACCATCGGAGAGGAGGGAGCTGTTCACACACAGGGTGACACTCTCAGCCCAGGAAAGTGGGGAGCTTCTGGACTCACTTGCACACTCACACTGCGTACACACACTCACGCCGCGTACAAATAAAATGCCTGACGTCAAAGACTCACAACACTTCTAAAGGGAATTAAATCACAGGCTCACAGACCAAAGGCTGGCGGGTCAGAGCCCTGACTTGGGCTCAATATTCGGATCTTGGGCTATAAAGCACTGGCAGTTTTGCAAGATAAGAGCATCAATGTAATTTTAGTTAAACCCTTAATTTTTTATTACGTCCTTAATATTTCAGAACACGTCAAATCCACCGGTAATCACCAAAAATTATTTCAGTCTCTCCGCTCGTCCTCTCTTTCCGTAAAAATGACTGCGAGCTTTCCCTCCTTTCTCTCTCTTCACCAGAACTAAGAAGGAAAAGGAGCCAGTCCAGCAGTGAATGGGAGGAGCCACAGATGATTGGCAGCTGAGGAACCCAGAGCCAGCTGCTCTAGGCAGGAAGCAGTAGCGGTGCTGGGGTGCAGGCGGGGGCTGCATCCACACAACCATCTGGACAGGAAGACACCTGCTGCAGGGCACAGGCAGCCCGACAAGTCAGGGCCGTCTGGGGGCTGTTTGGGGATGGCCTCTGGTCATCAGGGGCTTCAGGCCCACCACTCGCCCTGTTTGGGTCTGAGTCTCCTGACGGACTCGGTCATCGTTAGGGACCCATACCCTGGGTTCCATGACACAGCCTCTGGGCAGCCATTGTACTGTGAATTTGCTGTTCCACTTTCCCGGGAGAAGTGGGGAATTATGTTCTCCCATAGTTTCCCCTTTGATTTTCTGACTTTGGGAAACTGTTACTATTTGCACATCCAGGGGTAAAGCAAAGATGTGGTTTTTGCTTCCACGTGCTGCCTTCGGGGGAAGACGTGCATTTCCATCACAGCCTGCCCACGCTCCTGTGTTCCCAGCAGCTGCTCCACGCGCCACGGGCTGCCTCTGACACCAGAGACAGGCGGGAGTGTGTATGCCGTCACTGGTGAATGGCGGGGAGGCCCACGGCCTCAGACATCTAAGGTGCCGTGGTCCTGCACAAGGAATGATTTATGTGTCTGGTGTTTCTGGTGCTAAGGGAGCCGGGAAGATGATTTCCAGTCCTTGCTGGCCCAGAAATACCTCGATGCCGATCACTGCATTCCGGGTTCACGAAGGGAAAGATGCTTCTGTACGGAAGGACAAAGGGAGCCTCTCCCCCAGGCCCGCCTTGGCCTCAGTCACACACAGTTCACGACCCCCAACTTTGCTTTCTGAGGCGGTGTCCTTCTTCACTCTTTTGTGAAATCTGTCGTTGGTGCCATGGTGCCATGGACCCTAGGAAATCCAGACAGACAGGCCTGCCAGCCATCTCCGAAGCCTTGCGTTTTCAGAGTGAATCCTGCTTCCGTGAAGAACAACAAACCATCACAGGAGCCATGACCACCGTGGGGCAGACTCCCCCGCACCAGACCCCGGCGAGCTGCCCGGGGAAGGAAACTCTCTCCCGTCCTCGCAACGATGCCATGCAGCAGACACGGGCGCCGCCGCCGCCGCACGGGACCTGCCTTACAGCAGGGCGTGTGTGCTCAACACGCCCGACAATTCCTGCCGTGGGAACAGCAGCCGACTTGGCCAATCCTGACTTTGCAGCAAGAAAGGGGGTGCAGAGGACATTACATGCCCAAGGTCACAGAGTCGGGAGCAGCAGCTCACCCCCGGCGGCAGGGAAATATCCGTGGGCAGCAGGTAAACGGCCAGTCAGGTGCGACAACACCGCAGGGCTGGGAGGAGTAAGCCTGGCACCTGGACAACCTACAGGGACACCCCTGGGTCTGCCCTCGCCCAGTTACGGTGGCAGACGGACCAGCACGGCAATCCAGGTCCATACAGGTGTGGTGACCGGGGGTGAGACCCCTTGGGGCAGGGGATGTGGCCTCGCCAGCAGGTGAGCGGTGGAGACCAGCCCATGGGCGAGGGCAGGGTGAGGAGAACCCAGGGCCAGCGGCGCAGGCGGCAGGCGAGGGAACGAGGGGCGCTGGGACCACAGCGCTGCCAACCGTTCCGCTGGCCTGCGGTGCTCGGTCAGCCCTGAGGAGGGAGATTCGGTGGCGTCCTGAGGAGCTGCTTCCCCAGTGTGGAGTGAGAAGCGAATTTGACAGGGACGGGGGACAGACTGTGGGGGACACAAATCCCCCCCAGATCCTCTAGCAACAAGAGACTGTTGTCCCAAATACTTGGGACAGAACCAGCAGGCAGCCACGCTGTGGCCCACCGTGGGGAGGCGGGAGGCGGTTCGGGCTCCCAGGAGTCCCCTACCCTCCCCACTTGCAGCTCAGCCATCCTCCCCCAGGCTCTGCCCCCCACGTCTCTCCCTTTAGCTGCGCCCCAGAGCACCTCCGTGCACACACCCTGGGCGCTAGCCCCTCCCTGCGATTCTCCCGCACGCAGCTGTGACCTCACCCGGCGCTTCGTGCTGAAGCCTCGGGTGATGAGTAGCAAGGGGCCCACAGGCAGTGCAAGCCTGGAGCGCCGTGGCTCACCTGCACTCTGAGACGCAGGGTAAATGGCCTGTAGAACTCAGTAGGAGAATAAATCTTCACAGTGGAGGTCACGGTTTTTAGAATCCGGGACACACACAGGACTTCAGAGTGGTTCTGAGTGGAAACACTCCCCGGTGACATCCGCAGGGGTCCCACAAGGCAGCACCCACGGGCCCCAGGCCCAGCCGGCCCCTTGCACCCTGGGCACTTGGAGGGGTGCATGCAGCTCAGCCCCCCGGGATCAGCTTTCTAACCAACATAATGGCTAAATGCATGGATTGAATTAACATTCCACGTGACTCACACAGAGCAGCCCCTCAGTACACGGTGAGCACCCTGTTCACGCTGCCCACTGTCACTCTGGTCTGTGCTGATTGCAGAGTTCCCTCTGCCTCTCTTCCTGACTCTCATCACAGCTTTAATTACGTGTTTTATAGCCGTCTTTACTGAGAGAGGAATCTGCACGAGTTCAAGGATGTTCTTGTGTAACTCACAGCAGTTGCTCAGGAAATAATCAAGTAATTGTTTCACATACTGAAGGCAGAGCCATTAACCAAGCATGTGAAACACAAAAGCTGCCAGGAGGAGAAAGTGAATCCGCTGCAGGTAGATGGATGATGCACGTACATGTATCCACATTAATGTACACACATGCATGCACATGCACACAGGAGCATGTGTGTACAAGTGCATAAACACATGTGTCTGCACATGTGCATATACATGCGTTATGCGCACGTGTGCATAGGAGCGTACATGTGTGTGCCCGTGCACACATGTGTGTGGTTGTATGTGCACATGGGGGCATGCATGTGTACATGTGTGCACATGCATGGGTCAAATAGGGTGGAACATTCAAGCTTTGCTTCTGGGCACTAGCGTGCACCATCCTCTCCCTGCTCTTGTCTGCACCCGACTCCTCCCCGGGCACCACGTGATGATGAGGGGGACTCCATTCTCTGAGATCAGCAGCCGTGAGAGCTCCGCAGGAGGACACGGCTCTGCTGAGCTTGGTGACGAGGCGTCTGTGGGTGCTGCACGGTGCCTGGCAGCAGGTTCTGCTGCCTGTGGCACCAGCCATGCCCTGGAGAGGAACCAGGGTTGCATTTGAAAGGCCTCAAGTTCAAGCTTCTCGCCCAGAGCTCCATGTCCACGTACCGCCTGGGGGCCAGGCCCTGGGCACAGCTGTGTGTGAAGGCATGAGTGCTCCTGCCGTGGAGTCCGCTGCCCAGCGGGCTCCACTCTCAGCCAGGTCTCCAGGCCAGGAAGACGCTGACGCACTTGCCTCCTCTGCTGTCAGCAGCCTCTGCCTCTGCCACACTGCGCAGCTGTGCCCACGGGTTGGGGCGAGCAGGTGGGGCGAGCGGCTGTGGCTTCCAGGTCAGCCCGATGGCCAGCAGCTTTCTTTACTCTGGCCCAGCAGGGCCCACCCAATCCCCACATTCCCGCCTGTGAGCAGGCCCTGTCAAGGCCAGGCCAGCAGGCTTTTCAGCCTCCAGTGTGTCACCTGTGTCACCTGCAGGAAGGCCTGGCCCCGTCTTGGAAAGCTGTTTCTGCACAGAACGGCCCTTTCCTGCTTTGGCACCAGAACCGCCTTGGATTCTTCAAGAAACGCAGCACTGCTCCCTCAGGCCCTCAACCTGCACATTTGAGTGTGCACGGGGTCGAAGAGCCAGGCTCTCCCGCCTCTTTGCGCTGCTGCCCTCTGACCCCTGCCGTGTGCTGCACCCATGGCGGCCATCCCCGAGGTTGCTGAGGGCTCCGGGGTGGTAGGGGCAGTCTGGCCTCGGTCCCCATTTTATCCCGAGCACCGAGCAGTCTGTATCTGTTCACAGCAGGCCCTCGGGAAGAGGCTGCAAACTAACAGAGGGAACGTACGACTGAAGGAGTGTCCTCTGTCCCACACTGAATGGCACGGGTGCACACGTGGCCCTCGAGATCGCTTCCCCGCGAGGCTCCGGCAGACTGCGCGTCCGTGGCACCTGTTAACTCAAATGATTGCCATGACGCCAGGTGCGAGAGTCTGCACCCGTCCCCACTGCACAGACAAGGACCCGGAGACGGAGACCAAGGGTCTGTGGGAGCCCCAGGTCGGCCGCACAGATGGCGTGTCATCCCGAGTATGGAGCACGAGCGGCCATCCTCCTAACCAGCAAAAAAAAAAAAAAAAATATATATATATATATATATATCAATTCAGATCTGGGCTGGCATGGACCAGTTTATAAACCGTCGTTGACACGGAGCGAAGCCCCCAGAACAATGCGCACCCCAGACGCGGCAAGACCGAGGGCCGTGCCGCCACTGGCGGAAATGAACACGGGCGAGAGCTGCCCCGAACGCCTCCGTGTCAAGTTTGCTCACACGCATCTGGTGTGTCGGAAACCCACCTGATTCCCTCCTGAAGTGTCACCTTGAGGACAGTCACGTGAAAATACGAATTATTGCATTTTTCCGTGTATGCTATACACCAAATTATTGAGGGAAAAACAAAGATGTGCATTATGCATGGGTAGTGCTAATTCCGTATCCATGTAACTGTTTTTAATGCTCTTATGTGTGCTTATGTGTTAAAAGGGTAACTCTAGAAAGCAATAGCAATATTCGTTTGCAAAATCATACCCTGGGATACGATCACCAGCTTTGTTTCCAAATATAAAAAAATAAATAACTGAACTACAAACAAAACAAAAGTTTTTTTTTTCCTGAAAGTTTGGGCCAAAAATGTGGGTGAGCGTTATACACAGCAAAATACGGTAACTGTCTACTTCACTCCAGACACTTCATGGAACCCCAGGGGCTTAACAAATGGAGGTTCAGTCTCACTGAAACAAGATTTCTGTCTGCTGAAATCCACAGTGCTGAAAACCCTGGGCTTCCCAGGGAAATGGGTGGAAAACCTTCCTCTCTCCTCTGAGTTCCCATGGTGCACTGGGCCCTTCCCTTGTCCTTGACCTCCAATGCGCCGGGTTCCGACATCTGGGCACCTGTCTCATCTCTCCGCAGAGCTGCAAGCCCCGTAACACAGGTGTGAACCCCGGGAAACAGGGACCATGTCTCCCGACAGGCGCGGCACGCAGGAAGGACAAGCGTGTCATTAGCAGGTGGAGTCACACTGACTGTTCGCACAGCCTCAGGCGAGGTGCTTCACTCCTCCCACCGATGAACTCATCTGCAAAATGGGGGTGATAACCCTCCTTCAGTAGGGTTATTAGCCAAACATTAAAAGAGTACCTGTGACTTTGGTTGAATAGAGCAGATTAAACGTGTGAGCTTCACCCCAGAAGTGCACTGGAGTTTCAGTGAACAAGCAGAAACCCCACGAGCCCACAGAGAGCCAGGGAAGGGAGGGAAGGACACACGACAGGACGCCAAGATCCGTGGACAGACCCGGGCCCTGATTCGACTGGGAGCAGTCTCTGCTGAAACGCTTCAGTCACAAGGAGGTGTGGGGCGGGGGTGGGGCACCTGGAAGTGGGTGTGGGGGGTGACAATGAGGGAGCCCTGGTCCCTCCCTCTCCCCACCTGCCAGGGGTCTGCAGCCTGACTGTGACCGATGTTCATGTAAACCTAGCACTTACGGATTGAGTGGTAATCTGACCAAAAATTATAATCCCAACCACAGTGTGGACCCAGGCGGGAGCGGGGCCTCTGTGGTGGGAGGGGCCTGGCAGGCAGCTCGGCTGGGGCCCGCAGGGTGGGCAAGGGTGTCATAGAAACGCCAGCAGTCACAGGGTCACTGACCGCGGTGCAGCCGACTACGGGGACTCTGGAGGCCGCAGCAGAAGTGACCCCTGGGAGGACGGAGAGGCTCCTCTGAGGACAAGAAGGAGGTGGCCGTGGGGGCCGGGGCTGAGAGTCTGCATGAGGAGCCCTGAAGAATGGTGTGACTTCGTACCTTTTCAATCACAGAAACACTTCTACAGGGTGAGCGCCAGGGCAAGTCCGTGGTCACACCGCAGACGCTGCCTCCGTGCCCACTCCATGCCCACTTCCCCATGTGCACATCTGGGTCCGTGTTCAGCACCCAGGAGGCTCTCGGCAAAGCTGACCCAGTGGCTGAGCAAGCGAGCCCTCGAGGTTCACACAGGGGACCGCCAACCGCATCTTCAGAGGGAGCACAGGAGAGATATTTATTGCCTCAGGTTTCAAAACCGAACGGATGGACAGTCGTCCCTCAAGGACTGAGTTCTGAGCACTCCGTAGTCCGTCTTCCTGGCACTTCTCCGGTCGGAGAGCAGGTGCCACGCGCAGGAAACCAGGCACCCGCTCCACAGCCGAAGGTGTGAAACAGGAGAAGACTTCCAGTTCGAAAACTCCCTCAAAAACATGGCTAGCGGCCCAACCGTGACCAGTAAGTCAATCTGATGGTGTCAGCTCTGAGGATGGCCTTTGCTATCACCCCGTGACCTAGGGCTTCACCCCCTGCTCTACCCCCACCCCCCAAGCACAGCGGTGGCTGGCTCCTGATCGGGGCTGACCAGGCGACGAGATCGCAGGGTCTGGATGCACTTCCTCTGCCGGGCACACATCCATGCGGTCACACTCACACTCAGAACTTGGCATAAGCAGCCACGGCCACCGAGAGCCAGCACCCTGTTTTGGGTGTGTGCTCAGGACCCTTGCCAGAGAGTGCCTCCGCTCGGAGCGCTCCCTCCTCAGACCCTCCCTGCGGCCGCCCGGCTCTGGGCATCACGAGGAGACCACAGCAGGAGGCGACAAGAGCCACATGGGTGGCTGTCACTCCCCATCCCCCCACTGCTTCATTCCTGCCGTGACCCCTCAGCCACGACCACAGCTTCCCCACTGCAAGCAATCGATAGGGTCGAGGGAGTCGAGGGGGTCAGTGGGGTTGAGGAGGTCATTGGGCTCAGAGGTTGGCACCCCACCAAGGAGCAACGCCACGGGCCCGCCATTTCTCTGGTTGGCGCACGACAGGCAAGAGTGATAGGACCACACGGTAGATCTTTTCTTTCCCAATAAAATTACTTCTGCAAACCCAGATGGTGTGAGTGCTTGAAGATTTTTAAAAATCCTATTTCCAGTGGTAACAATGAACTCTCCCAGACAACCACACACACCACTCAGCGGCGCTGGTGGTTAATGGTTACTGTCCCCTCAGAAATACAAAACCTAGGCAGACAGCAAACCCAAGCCAAACCAGCAGGTGTCTGGCACACGGATGAACGCCACCAAGCACAGTCTCTGTGGAATGTGCGAAGGAGGGAGTGAGCGCCAGAGGTGCTGAGTCAGCCCTGGCGCCCGGGGCCACTGCTGGGCACGGCCAGGCCTGGGAAAGCCCCAGGGGAAGAATTCGTGTTTGCAAAACCACAAAATCTACAGTGATTCCCAACCGACTCTTCCCCAGGAAGGGCCCACGGGCAAAGCCAAAGGGGGTGGGGTTGAGGGTGGGAGGTGGGGGTGGGTGGGGCGGGGAGGGTGGTAGCAGGAACTGGGAGACAACTGTACTGGAACAACTTTAAAAAAGAAAAGAAAAAATAAGGCACAATGTGCTGAAAAAGATAATGAAAAGAAGAAAACCTGCGGTGACACAGGGTTTCCCGCCTCGGAGTGAGGATGCTGGGTCACTTTGTTTCACGAGAATCCACTGTCAGGCGAGAGAGAACCGTGTCCCCAAGGACAGGAGCAGACTCGCACCCACGGGAGGAGGGCTGTGGAAGTGCGGACGAACCTCGGCCAGTTGCTCATGGTTGCTGGTGTCTCCCCAGTGGGGACGCACTGCCGTGACAGGCATGCCAGCGTCCCCACCGCCTCCCTGCGGCCGCGCTGCCACGTTGCACAGCCAGTCCCAAGCGGAGTTGTGGTTACGCCCGGTCATTCCCATGCCAGCACAGATGGCCTCACACACCCAGCACAGAAGCGTCCCTCCCCGGGCCACACTTCACGCCCCCAGGGCCACCCTGCAGCTGCCAGCCTGTACATCTCCTGCTCCCCCTCTCGACCCTGCCCCCCCGCCCCCCCCAGCAGCTGTCGGTCTGGTCTCTGAACGTGTATCTGTGCTGAACCTTCAGCGTCAGACCAGCCTGAAGTCTCAGTCCTGAGACGTCTTGTCTGAGGGATGCAGAGACGCCGTGTGGCGTCTGTGCAGACAGTGACAACGTGCGTCCCACGAGCTCCTGCTGAGACCACAGACGTCCCACTGGGGCCCCCGAGGGGCACAGGGCCAGGTGAGCATTGGCTTCTGCCCTCCCTGTCCGTGCCGTTCAGCAGGTCTCGGTTGTTCCCACACAGACCCTGCGCGGGCTTTCTGTTCTGGGACACGGGACATGCGCGGGCGTGAGTGCTGGGCAGAGAGCTCACTCTCCCTCAGGTTTGCCCGTGGACCCCAGAGAGCTGTGGCCCCGAATGGGACCTCTGCCCAGGGGCAGCGCCTGCCTGCAGACAGGGGTCTGTGCCTTCCCGCAGAATGGCAACGGCCAGCCGAGAAAGCGGGAGCTCAGGGAGAACGCCGCAGGATGCCCAGTTCCTGCCAACCCTGTGCTCCAGAACGTGTAGATCCCAGTGCAAATGGAGCAGACACTCGGGGTCCCGCCCGAGAACCTCTGGGAAGACAAAACCTTTAGTGCACAAACTGGCAGCACTACCTGGGGAGGCCTCCCACGGAAAGGCGTCCTCTTTGTTTCCAGAGCATGAACATGGGGAGTTGATGTCAGAGAATGAAAATGGTATGGCTGACCTCGGCGGGAGAGCCCGTCCAAGGCACTGGGCGAGGAGGTCCGGCTGTGGCCTCGCCTCTCAGATGCCATGTGCTGCCATGGGTGACACGCGGGATGCATGAGGGGACGCAGAGCGGTCAGCTCTGGCCTGGGCAGGAGACGGTGGCTGAGGGCAGTCCAAGGAGCCACCGAAGCATAGAAACCCCGAGAGGCCCAGGATGCTGCCTGTGCTCACTGCTGAGCGGTGGTGGGCGAGGTGAGTCCCCTTCAGATTGCGGCAACGCCTCGGTGGGAGCCTGCAGCTGTGGTCCCCTGCACAGACTGACGGCCTCCACGCAGCGTGGCTCTGCTCTCCAGTGGAGACTCGAGGAGGCCACCAGAGGCTGAGTGGGGGTTTGAGAGCTTCCTTCTCGACGGAGCAGAGTCCACCAGTCATCTGGGCTGAGAGGAGAAGGGCTGAAACACAGGCTGTGTCTGTCAAAGACCCTTTCACTGGACTGGAAATGCCGACTGCTAAATGCCACGTCGTGTGGAAGTAGCGTCCAGCAGCCATGCACAGATCAGATTGTCAGACCTGTGTGTGGGCGTGAACAGGACAGACAGGAAAGGACCCAGGAGCTCGGGGACGCTGCTCAGGAACGGGAGCTGTGGTTCCAGCAGAACCAGCCCATGGCGAGTGCTCTGCCATCTGAGGCTTGCTTCCCACACCTGTCGAGGGGAGGTGCGGGATCAGGGAGATAAATGATGCCGGCTGCCCGGGCCATGCGGGCACGGAGGGATGCAGGTGAGGAAGCGGACAGGCAACGAGGGGACCGGCCGTGGAGCTGGGTCCTGGGCGTGGACAAAGCTGTAGAAGAGCCATCTCTGCAGACTCCCTGGCAACTGGGTTTCAACTTCCAAACACTACACTCGTCAGGCATTCGAGAAATCTGCCAAAGCTGTTCGCCAGCCATGCCCACGGGCAAGGGTGGGGGTGAGGAATCAGTAGGAAAGGGCTGTTTTTTGGCGGCTTCCCGAGGCCTTCTGTTACCGTCAGGAAGAAGCGCTCCACATTCCTTTCCGAGTCCTCACTCGGCAGCGCTGAGCTGAGCCAGTCGACAGGAATGCGGCTCTTCCCCCTGCTGGTCTGCGAGGCTGTCCCCGCCCAGCCCCGGCTCACTTGGAGCGTTAGCAGCCCCAGGGGTTTCCGCGTGTTTTCAATAAGAACATCGGATATGCTGGACCTAAAAAATCTACAGATCAAATTCCAAATCGAATTTATAAACACTTTTTGGAATCCAGCTACATCAGATTGGGCTGTTTTATACTCAGAAGATGATCATTCATTAGGTGCTGTGCACCTCTGTTTAAATGTGGTGATTTATCTGTCAGCCACAAGAACAGCAGTTAACACCGGAATGTTCTGTTCCGAGTTGAACACTTGGCTGCTCGCTGTAATAGCAGACCCACGGGGTAATGTTCAGACTGCTGTGGGAGGAGTTTCATCTTCACTCTGAGACAGTGAAGCCACGTGGGGCACCAGTGAGCCAGGGGGCTCTCATCTCACCCCACCCCGCCAGGGTAGACACTGCCCTCGGAGGGAGCCCTGGGCAGCGTGGGCAGCCCGGTGATCTGGAGCAAACCTGACCACAGAGCGTCCCCAGGTCCACGTGAGAGAGGGTCAAGTGGCCAAGAAGGAAGCACCTGGGTCAGAGCCGTGTGGTGCATCCAGTTGCGACCCCCAAGCCTGGGGACAGTCCAGTCGCTCTGCAGACGCCACTGGGTCTGAGCAGAGAGAAGGCATGTTCACATTTTGGAGAAAACTCTGCCCCTCGGTCCTCTATGCTGTCCAGACCCCCAGGACGTCCCCGGTGGTGCCTGCTCCACCTTCTCTTGGGCCCACGGCGCACTCAGCCCTGGGCTGACCAGCTCAGGCCTGTCCATCTGCCTGGCACGGGGCCATGCGTGCTTGCGGGAAACTGAACACACTTGCCTCTGCCTCCTAACTCAGAAAACGCAGGTGCTGACAGTGCAAACAGGCCCGGCTGGAGCCCAGGGCCAAGCCCAGCGGGCAGGGCGTGCCTGTGACAGTGCCCGCGCATGAGCACACCAGCCACACCAACGCTGCCACTGGTGGGTCCGTGGACACAAGTGGGATCTGCGGCCCACGCAGTGTGAGCGTCAGTAGGGCAACAGGCCACTCAGCATGAGGGGACCCCAGAGTCCAGCTGTGGGAACATGAGGTCACCTGCCAGTACAGGCAGCAGGTCTCGGTCAGCAGCAGCGGGCATTTCTGGCAGCCGCACTCTAAGAGCACGTGGACACGCACGACCACAGAAGAGAGCACCGGGTCCAGGAGAGTGGGAACCCTGCGGAAGGAGGAGTGGCTGGAGGAGATGGAAATAAACAGCCACCCCCAGCGTCCTGAGAACAGAGTCCCTTGAAGGGAACAGAATGAGGCCAGGAAGACGTGACCCCGAGGCCAACTTCAGCTCAGTGCACAGAACACCTTCCAACCACCAGACCTCTGGAGAGACACCTCCTTCTTTCTCCCTCTGTCCTGCCCTCCTTCCCTTCTCTCCGTTGCAGCACCAGCCCTTCTGGAGGGGCCTCTGGGCGGCCGGCCACACCGCGGGGCCCGTGCCTGCTGGCCGGGCTGAGGGCAGGCGGGCGTCTGACCCGGAGGCCCAGAGGCGCTGGAGGGCCTGACAGGGCTCTCTCAGCTAGCGGTTAATAACGCCGATCAGATCCTCCCCTCGAACGTCTGGTTCCTGCAGGGACCTAGAAAGAAGCTTCCTGCAGAGAGCGGAGGAGGAGACGCAGAGAGATGAGAGCAATGGAGGGAAAGACAGAAGTCTGAGGAGAGCCGAGGCCACAGGGGACCAGGGACAGGTGGGAAGTCGGACCGGTGACCCAGAGCGCGCGCGCGAGGATGAGGGCTCCATCTTCCGTGCAGGCGACAAGGTCGTGGCTGCCGAGCAGGGCTACATCCGGGCGAAGGTTCCAGTGTCTGCCGTGGAGGCCCAACAGTCCCTGGCTCAGCGGCTGACCCCTTCTCCTCCGCCTCTGGCTTCCCCGAGGCGTGTAGGTCCTGCACTCAGTCTCAGTCACCACGGTCACACGGTCCCTGGGCCACCCTTCCGCTCCAGGAGCACAGCATCACCGTGAGACGGACGGTACAGGCGAGGAAACAGGAGCCATCAGAACCCTTCACCAGCTGGAAGATGATTAACATGCGGCCTGTGCCTCAGCGCCGTCCTCATGCCAGCTTGCCTGAGTGTGCAAACCCAAGTGTGCAAACCCGAGTGTGCAGGCGGCAGAGGCCACATGACACGGATGGTCTGCAACCTGGAACTGCTCAAGATCATCTCCCTGGTCCTTAAAATTTGCCTGTTTAAAGTGATTGTGCAGTACGTCCTTACGTCATTGCATCATGATATATTTTAAAATCTTTTCTGAATTTTAAGTTGTTTCTAATTTTTTACTATTATAAGGAGCACTGTGTTGAATGTTCTTTCTTACAGCAGAACTTTGTACGCCCACCAACGGTTTTTTTAAGGATAGACTCCTAGAAGCTCACGTCCAGTGACACGGTCAGGTTTAAGATTTGGATTCAGGCCGCCGAAGTCCCCTCTGAAAAACTATCAGTTTCCATTTCCCAGTGTGGCGGTCTTTGAACTAGACAGTCCCCATGACTTCAAAAAGGGCAGCAGTTATAATCAACTTTTAGAGAAATGGTGGAAAATTTCTCTGAATTTGCATGATAGTCGATATAATATGTAAGCACTAAATATTACATCACAAAATATTACACAGCTAAAAATATGATCTGAAACTTTGGAGTTTCTGTATCTGTTCAGGCAATAGTGTCACAGGATGGCCCTATCGACCCTTATTCTGTCAACGCCAGAACTGTGTGCTAGAGGATCCAGGGGAGGTGGCTTGTGCATCCGTGGAGGCTCCATCAGGACAAGTCCACCACAGGACCGCTCACCACGGCAGACGCCCCGGCTCAGGTCTGACGGGCCGAGTGAGCAGTTGACTGGAGTCATGAGCGGCACCAGGCAAGTGTTTCAGCTGCTGGCCAACAAGCACTTGGTGAGCGAGTGAGGCCTCACCCACCGCCTCGGGACTTCTTCTGGGACAAAACCTCCCCGCACCGCCTGCCGGACTCGAGCGTAAGGGGTCATGGAACCCACACTCCTCCGCTCACATGAGGGGCCGTGCCTCACCCTGACCGAGCCCTCCCCGACCTGCATCTGCTGGTGACCCCGCCCCCCGTGAGAAGCACCAGGCACGCTGCCTGCCGCTGGGGGTGAGCTCCCTGCAGGAGGAACGGGAGAGAACACACATTTCTCAAGGGAAGGGTCCCTGGGCCTTTGACTCATTCACCAGGAGGAAAACACATTTTTCTACACGTTCCTTCAACTCCCAAATGCACCAAACAAAGCCACAAACTCAGCCCACCTACTATCTCGTAAAACATACTGTATATAAATTCTTATTTTGGTCCTTTGGATTCAAATGAAGGAACTTAGAAGGGGGTCTGATTGTACTTCAGGTCCCAAACTAAATATAACCAATTACAAAATTAATCACCGCAGAGTTTATAAATAAAATAAGACTCAGCGGAGCTGCTGACCCTCCCACCCTGTCCCCCACCCTCGGAAGTGTCGCAACCTAACCTTTGGGCCTAAAAATAGGGCGGCCTGGCCGAGTCACCGGTCACTGTCAGCCCTGCACCTCCCAGGAAGCAGCAACACTCACGGAAGGTCCTCCGAGCCCACACTCCTGTCCCAGAGCCAGACCCACGTTCCACGTGGCTCGGAAGCCAGAGGTGGGTGGGGCAGCGGGGCTTCCCTCCTCGCAGGGGCAGAAACCAGGCTCTAGCCCTTCACTCCAGCCGCCGCCCCCAGGCCCCTTCCTCGTGGCACATCTTCAAGCAGGGACCCGGGTCACAAACCAGGCTGCTCGCCGGGTACCCAAGGACCTCGGCCCCAGGCCATGTGTGACCAGCAAGGTCTGTCCTTCAACCCCGAGTCCCACTGGCATTTCCTGGCCCCTCAGGAAGGTGGGACCCACGGGTAACATAGGAAGGCCTTGGACTCAGGCACTCTCTCACTCGCTCATACATTCATGACTTGTCCACACCTGCTCGGGGGCAGCAGCCTAGGCATGCCCCTCCCTAAGTGCCATGTGTGGGGCAGGCTCAGCTCACTCCTCCCCAGGACCCGGCTTGGGGGTGACAAACACCGAGGATGGCAGAGCTGCAGGAGAGAGGGAGACAGTGAGGACACCGCCTCTCGACCCGGGCATCAGTGAGAGCTTCCTGGAGGAAATGGCACCTAAGCTACAACCTGAATGACAAGTTAGGAGTTACCTCGGAAACGAGGATGCGGGTGAAAAGAAAGAGTGTCCCAGGCAAGTGCAAAAACCCCGAAGCCGGTGAAATCAGGGTGGGTGAACGAAAAGCCCTTCCATCTTCCAGGAGCCCCCAGGGGTGGGGACAGCCTGGGGAGCCCTGTGGCTGGAGAAGCAAGCGTGGGTCAGAGCACTCGGGCAGCCGTCATGAGCAGCACTAAGGCCTCGGGAGTTTTGTCTGAGAGCTCCGGGGCCTGATGAAGAATTTCGGCATCTGAGAAGGATCGCTGAGGTCACGTGACGTGGCGGGTTCGGGGGCAGAGGCAATGCTTGGCAGACAGCACAGGCAGGAGTGCCGGTGACAGATACGTACACAGGCGGCTCTAAAAGAGAGTCCTGAGTGGGGTGACGGGGACTCCGACCGATTCCCACTAAGGAAGTCGTCCCACTCTTGTGGGAGGCCTGAGGGCGGCCAGGGCCGAGTCAGGGCCAGGACTCTGGGGGGAGGGGCGGAGGGAAGGCCGGCGCAAGGCAGGGTGGGGGTGAGGGCAGGTTGGATTTTATCCGCTGGAGATGAACAGTCTCTGAAAGCAGAGAAACAAGAGAAGGAGTCACATTTGCGCTCCACCCTGGTGTCAGAGCTGCTTGCGCAGAGATTCGGGGGTGGGTCTCGAGGTGCGGGTGGGGGCTTGGGGAGTGGCCATAGAGAAGTAAAGGTCTGAGCACAGCCGGTGACAGTAAGGATGGAGAGCAGAGTAAACGAGAGAACTTTCAGGAGAAAACACGGGCAGGACTTGGCGATCAAGGGAGGGATGGCGGGTGGGGGCAGCCTGTTTCCAGCGTGGGGAATGAGGGTGTCCTGTGGAGACAGAGAACCCGGAAGATGAGCTTGTCTGTGTGCTGAGCCCGAAGTGCCCAGGGAACATACACATGCCGGTAAGTACACATGTGAGTCCAGATGGGTCATCAGGTCGAAATAAAACGTGGGTGGCGACGAAACTGCAAATGGAAGCACCTCTGCTCACCGGCTAACTGACCAGACGCCTCCGACACAGTGCACGCCCGTGGGAATGGCACGGGGCATGCAGCAGGGACAGGACCCGGGCAGCTGCACCGACCTCGGCCCAGGCGCGGAAGGAGGCCAGGAGTCCAACCAGGAGAAGGAGAGACCCGGCTTCGAGGAGAACAAGAGCAGGCTAACAGTGACCTGCGACTGGACACTGACAACTGGGGGCGGTCCCAGGGACACTGTGTCACCGAGCGGTCATCCCCAGAGACAGACAGGCCCCTCAGTCGGGTGGGTCCCCAGGGCCAACGATATCAGAGCTTCCAACGCTGGTCCCTGTGCCCTCGGCGGGGGAGTGACTCGGGTCACAGGCCTGTTTCTAAAGATCTGTGTTGGGACTGGGTGATCTCTGGTGCTCCTCGCCACTCAGAGTTGCCATGACTGTCGGGACCCATGAGCTTCCCGGGTTCGTCCTGTTGCAACCCCAAGTCACCCTGTTACGGAGCCAAGTCCATCTGCACTGTTTGACTCCTGAACTTACCCCATCGGGTGGCAGAGAACTGATACCTGCCCTGTCTCAGAAATCTTCTCTGAGTCTGTCCAGCTGCCGTGTTTGGGGAGCGAGTGTTCGGATAATGAGGGGTGTCCCGTCTTACAGGTTGCTTTGTACAACATAAGAGCTTCGCTGGGTAGTTTCATTTTTCCTGGGAAACCAGTTGAAGCAAAGGCGCCCCGGAACCAATGTTTAAGGCACGTGGACTCTCCTGCCCTACAAAAGGAGCGCAGAACCCGGAGTCCGGGAGCAGGTGCTGCGGCCAGCACTGACCTGCCGGCAGCCTCCGGTCACCCAGCTCCCTCTGGACCTGACACCGGTCTATGAACCCTGCAGGACTGGTGGCCGTTCAGGGCTCCTCCAGCCGAGAGTCTGCCTGATCACGGGCATGGGGACAGCCTGTGCCTGGCCCTGACCTTTGGCATACAAACCCGCTGTCTCTCAGGAGACCCCAGGGGCTGGAGGACTCGCGGAGAAGCCCCTCCCAGCTCGAACACCGCATCACCCACACCCACCACACTTTTCCTTTCGCCGTCTCCTCCTGACTCCACGTTCGTGGGAGTGTCCGGCCAAGGTCTTCCGACTTGTACAAATGTCGATCCGGAGCCAAAGGACTTCACGCTTCAGACTGGGTACTGGCCCGGGGACCTGCCCTCATCGGCTGACACAGCAGTCAGAGAACCCAGACCATTTCAGGCTTTTTTAAATTCTTGTGCTCCTGTGTTGGATGGAAACGTTCCTATGGAACACGCTGTCCTGGGAACGGTGACTCCCAGGTGATACCCCAGGGCGACCTCAGACGCACAGCAGGTGGCCCGCACCAAGGGCCACTGGAGCCAGCTCAATCACTCCTGAGCACACCCATCCGTGGAAGCATCCTCTTCCACCAGGCCTTCTGATTCCACCTGGGCTTCTTTCATAGCCACCCCTGCTATTCCAGCCCGGGGAGAAAAATCATCAAATTCTAAAATGGTAAACCATCCCCTTGCCTGCCGTGGAGGGGATCACACATTACAGTGATTTTCTCTGATATCGAACACAGTACCTGTAATTATGTAACTAACTGTGATTAACACGACGGTCACACCTGCCATGGACAGCACGCGAGCCAGGCAGGGAGTGGAGGCCTGTCCTCGGCTCTTGTGCTTGGTCACCTGAGCTCAGCGTGTTGGCATGAAACAGAGTGTGTGACGAACCACCTGTTTCTCCAGCAAACATGAAAACTCAAGGAAATAAGGAGTAAACAACTATGTCTACATGATACATTATAAATCACCCAAGGAAAATTTCCTGTGATTTTTAAAATGAGAAGGAAAAAACTGGAGTATCTTAAATGATTGTGCAACACTGCCTCTCAATACTCATTACATTTCTACATTCCCTGTCTTGTTTCCAGGTCAAGTCTCTGCTCTGCCAGAGTTGTCCGTAAGAAAAGTCCATGTTCCCTGTGGAAGCTCCTGACACGGCCAGGCTCTGATGCGTGGAATCAGAAAAGTCTGTCTGAACTTTATACCATCTGGCGTTGGTACCAAGACAGCACTAATTTTTATCCTCAAATTCTGCAGGAGAACCCCTCCTCTGGGCTTTGTCTGAGCCTAGAACTCGGACCAGAGCCCAGAAGGTGAGCTAGTGACAGCTGAGTGACAGCCCTGGGCCCGCCCTCCTGCCAGGCAGACAGTGCGGCCACAGCATCTAGGTCCTCCAGGCAGAGCCCCATCTGGCCCTGTTACTTGTCAGGCATGCCCCCTCCCCACAAGGCTGCAGCCCAGAGAACACACATCCAACTGAAAACGAGCCATTGACCAGAAGGGTCTCATGCCCTGTGTCCCGACTCCAGCCCTGCAGCCCGGTGGTTTCCGACAGGACGCCGCAGACCCCAGAACAACCCCTGGTTCGCGTTCAGGGGCCCGCATGCAGCGCTTCGGGAGTTGCCTCCCAAGTAAAGCGCAGCTCTGGGCCTTTTCTTCCCAAGCACAGAACAGGGCTTCCTCCGTATTCCTGCAGCGGGGTCAGGAACCGGACTTCCGGGGCTGCCTCAGTGACCAGGACGGGGGCCCCGCACCCCCAGAAACCTGTCTGGAGCACCCCTGCTGCACAGTGGCCTGGCCCTTCCCGAGCCCAGATGGCCGTGCTCGGTGCCCATGGAGAGCAGGTCTTTTCACCCGGCAGGCCCTTCACGCACAGCAGCAGGAGGCCAGGCTGAGGCTCCTGTGTGGCACTGGGCACTCCCCAGAGGGATGCCGAGGCTCACACTTGTTCTAGTGGACGAGGATGAGGAGGGCAGGGAGTCCCAGGGACAGGAACCAACACAGGGCCCGGGCTGCCTGCCCCCGCTCACCATCCCCCTCCCTCGCCCGGCTGCCCTTGCAGCTCTGAACACCAGCAGGGCCAGGGCTCCCGAGGGCTGGTTCTTATTCCTGCCGGGTTTCTGCCTCCTTTCCAGACGCTTCACGTCTTCACAAGGCAGCGCGCTGCTATCGAGCCTCGGATAATACAGCTGCAACGGTAGTGGGTCGGCCAAAAAGTTCATTCTGTTTTTAAATAAAAGACACATTTTTCATTTTCACCAATAACTTCACTGAACAACGTATTCACCGTTTTGTTCTACTGCCCTCTGCCATCTTTCAGGCAACTTCATACCTCCATCTTCCCAAAACTTTTCATCTTTCTGAGCAAAGAACTGTTCCAGGTGCCTTTTGCAGTTTTCCAGGGAATCAAAGTTTTTCTCCATTAAGAGATTTTTGGAAAGACTGAAATGAACAGAAATCCAAAGGTGCCACGTCTGGTCAGCATGGCGGATGAATCAGAACTGCCCGGCCACTCGGACAGTTCCTCCCTGGTCACCAGGAGACATGCGGCCTTGTGGCGGCCTCGCTGACGATCACATATTCTCTGCTGGCTGATTCCAAGTACTTTCCTGCGAGCACTGCTTCCAGTCAGTCTGTTCAGGATCGGTGCTTGTTGGAAGTAACCGTCTGGCTTTCCAGAAGCAGCTCCATATAGAGGATGCCCTCCCGATCCCACCAGACACACAACATCACCTTCTTGGATGAAGACCGGCCTTTGGTGTGGCTGGTGGGGGTTCATTTCACTTGCCCCACGATCTCTTCCGTTCCACATTATTGCGAAGTATCCACTTTTCATGGTCCATCACCATTTGTTTTAAAAGTGGAACGTATTCTTTACATTTAAGTAGCGAATTGCAAGGGGAAGTATAGTCAAGACAGTTTTTTTTTGTTTAACTTATATGGAACCCAAACATCAAAGCGATTAGCGTAACTAAGCTGGTGCATATGATTTTCGACACTGGATTTGGGCATTTTGAGTATGTGGGCTCTCTCCCACGTGGTATAATGTTGATCATTCTCAATTAACGTCTCAGTTTGATCACTATCGACTTCAGCTGGTCTACCCAACTTCATCCAGTGAGAAGTCTCCAGCAGGAAATTTCAGAAACCACTTTTGACACATTCCATCAGTCACAGCACCTTCTCCGTACACTGCACAAATCTTCTGTTGCATTTCAGTTGCATTTTTACCTTTCTTGAAATAATCAAGGATAATATGCTGAAATGTTGCTTATGTTCTTCCATCTTCAATATTAAAATAGCTGCACAAAAATTCGCCAACTTTGATAAGTTTTTTAAAATTTGTGTTGATGTGACAGCTGTCACAATACAATCTAACAAAATTGTTTTGAATGAAGACAACTAAGCACCACTAGATTCATCTTATGGGAAAAAAGAAAGGTGAAAGAAGAAAGAATTTGTTAGCCAGCCCCATAATGATGTGCTTAGAAACCACCCAAGTGAGATGGAAACCAGCCTGGGCATTCTCACGATCTCGGGCCTCTGCAACTGATCGAGCTCCCAGACAACTCGAGATGCTTTTCGTGCAGTGTCTTCCATCTCTGTCTCAGGCCCGGGTCTCCGAGGAAAACAATTCAAGTTCGTCTTGTGCCTTCAGACCCCAGTAGGCACGTGCAATTTGTAAAGACCTGCTCAACACCCAAGAAAACCATTGTACCTTTTAGTGAGTTTTTGTTTTGCTTTTCTTAAACGGGCTAACAAGAATTCTAATGCGAACTGACCCAGAAGTCTCCAAGCAGAGGCAGAAACTCAGCCACAGACACAGAAGTCAGTGTGCTGGTCTCTGTGCTTCCTAGCAATGGGCCTGCCTCCTGGGCATACGACACCCGGTAGGAGACACTGGTACCCTCGGGGCAGCCCTGCCCTCACACCTGGGCATCCATTTCCACGGCCACCACAGAGCTGGCTGAGCCAGGGTGGCCCGCAGGCACCACCCACCCATCCCTATGTCTGCAGGTTTAGCTCAGGTCCACACAGGGAAAGCAGCAGCTGCCGGGCTGCTCAGGGCACAACAGGAACCTGCAACTCACCGAAGAAGGGTCGGCTCAAAGAGACGGGCTTAAAGTGTAACACATAATATCGAGGGGCCCAAGGCCCCCTGGAACCACCAGACTCTGAGGAACAGGTTCGTGGACAGGAGGTTCGTGGACAGGAGGTTTGTGGACCGGAGGTCTGCAGCGAGAGCAGCACTGTGCCTGGTGCCTCCACCCCTGCCTCCTCCGCAATGTGGAGCACTAAGAGCAGCCATAGACCACGTGGTGCCAGCGTTCATTTTTCAAGGCCAGTGGACATCATGGGAAAAAAAACATGCCACTGTAGAAGCAAAGGATGGAATTTGAAAGCATGGGCTTGGGTGTTAGCCCTGTGAACTTCCTTGCGGAGTAAGCACAGAGATCCTCTGAATCGCTCGGAAACTCGGTTTTCCCTCGTGGTCAAAGGGACAACAGCGTCTGGTCCACAGAGTCTCACTCCACATGCCACACTCTCCATGCCAGCGCCTCCGTTTTCCGTGTGAAGATCGGAGACCTACCAACATTCTCTCCCTTGCACTTTCATGAGCCAGGAGAGATGAGCTAAAGCAGACTTTGAAATCACAAAATGCAAACAGTGCTTAAAAGGAAGACACTGCGTTATGGAGACAGATCTGATCCCGGAGTGGCAGAGTGGGGCATGGTCCCCCAGGAACTGGGAGACAAGACAGCACCCAGGCAGACTTGGTCTTCTCTCGGTGCGGCGGGTGCAGGGCAAGGGGAGCCAACCCCCTCAGGGCCGTGAGGCACCCTGGAGGCTGTTCCAAGAGCCCCACACACATCTGAGCCCTGGCCACTGAGACGCCCGCCAAGCCTGTTCCCTGCCACCAGGGCCGCTGTGTGAGGGGCCTGGCCTTCCGGCAGTTTCCTGGACTAGGGTGACCCAGCCAGGTTGTGGCAAATTGTAGGACAGCTTGTCCCTGCCTAGGCTCTTCTGCACCAGACAGGTACCTCGAACTTCCAGAAAAGTAATTTGGTCATTAAGCATGGAGGGGGTTAGGTGCAGAAAACAGATGGCCCACTCATAGTGGGTGGTGTGCACAGGCTAACAGCGTCTGGTCCAGAAACAGTGTTGTTGGGGTGTGAGCCAGGACAGAGCCGGGAAGGGTGCTGGGGTGCGGGCAGTAACTGGCCTTAAGTCTGAAGGTCTGAAGACGCCTTCAAGTGTCCCCAGAGGCAAGGACAGTTGTGTGGAGAGGGTCTCCTTACAGTCTCTCATCCTCGGGGGGACATACCCACCCCCTCCTCTTGCCTCTTATCTCTGGACATCTCTGGGGCTCCCTGGTCGGTTTTGAACACCGGGGTGGGGGAAGACCCAGAACTCAGCACTCAGAGGGATCTGCTAGCTACTCTCTGTTACGTGGGCATCGGAATTGCCCAGAATGTGACCTTACTTGGAAACAGGGTCTTTTCAGAAGTAACAAAGTTAAAGTGAGGTCATCGTGGTGGGCCCTCATCTCGTATGGCTGGTGTCCTTATACATGGGAACTTGGATGCAGAGACACACGCAGAAGACCCACAGGGGACACACGGGCCAAGCGAGAATGCAGCAAATGCAGCGGGCAGGCAGGCAAAGGACAAGGTGTCCCCAAGGGCCAGCCAAGAGGGGGTGGCCTGGTGGACACCTTTGTTTTGGGTGGGGCCTCTGCGACTTTAAGAACAGAAGCCACTGCTCTTTCAGGCCACCCAGGGGCTGGCGTGTTGTCCGGGCTGCGTGGCCACTAACACACTGAGGTGGAACAGCCTTACTTCCCCAAAGCAGGCGTCAGCTTCAGGATGTACCTGAGAATATGACATCTTCTGTGCTGTGACTCAGGGAACCGAGATGGAGGGACTTGCTCGGTCCTCTTGCTGACAACTGAGACGAAACAGAGCACCCGGGAAGCTCGTCCAGGCTGGCGTGGACGGCGGTCGGCGAGCTCACCCCGGCGCAGCCGAGAGACGCGCTTGCACAACGCTCCACAGCCCCTCCCTGCCCCTCGCTCCGCCGTCCCCACACTGCCTCAGCTAAAGCGTTCTCCAGCATGCACGGGAGTGGGCGGCCTCCCCTCTGAGCACCCCAATCTCCACAGGCCTGGCCACGTGTCAAGGGGCACTAAGCTCAAGGAAACCGCTCAGAAACGAGAATCTGCCTTTGTTCTTTGTTTGCACCGAAGAGAAAGGGCTAATAACCCTGAGAACGGCCCCAACCCCTAGCAGCAGTGTGTGTTACTTCCCTGTGAACTGGCAGCTCCCAGAGGCAAACAAAGCCCATTGTCTGAAGACCCACCACCCCACGTCCCCGAAAGAGACGATAAGAAACCACACGGTCAGCAACGCGGAAGTCAGAGGGGAGAGGGATGCTGGGAGAGGGCCCCACCCAGAGCAGATCTGCTCCTTATCTGGAGGAAGGCTCTGTTTTCCTGCCAATCAGCCCCTGGGATCCTCTAGGCTGGCCGAGCCTCGAGCCGGGAGCTCAGGAAGGAATGCAGGGAGGGGTGGGAGAGGCAGTTTCCTGAGGGTCAGCAGAGCAGGGGTCTGGCCCCTGGGAAAGCTGTGGTACTGGAATTTCTCTCCTTGGAGAGCAGCCCAGCGGTAGGCACGGGGCTCTGATCCTCGGATGGCAACTCCGGGCTCTCCAAGGTTTGTTGTTTACAGCCTGGTTCAATCCCTCTGCCCACAGGCTGGACCGCTCTCCAGGCAAGTTCCCTCTGGGGCAGGCAATTAGTTCGCACGAAATTAAAGTTTAACAGTAACTGAAGAAGCCCACCAGTTACAAAGGCCCACGGGGGCTCCAGACTGCCCCCTTCCGGGCTCCTGGCTGGTGGCTCCTCCTCAGGAAAGGTGTGTTTCATGGCCAAGCAAGCCCTTCAGGTGCTGAGATGGAAGCAGTGGGACTGCAGCCCCCCACGTGGGCATCTCCCGAATCGTGGGGCAGTTCGTCACAGGGCCCATCCTGTTGTCTCGCCACCTAGTTGCGCCCTTTGCAGGCCAGCTGGACAGTCTGCCTTGGCCAGATCACCGCTGATGGCAGCTCTCAGTTCATGGAGCCAAAGGAGCTCATTGGGCATCATTTCTTCTCCCACGTAGAAAAGTTGCTTCTCTAAAATGAAGTCACTGGTGAGGGAGCACTTAACCATTAGGGGAGTTTCCCCAGTTACATGGGTGCAGGAGACCCAGAATAGGCCAAGAAAAAGCAATAAAGCCCGTTCCATTCCAAACAAGATTTCCTATTTCTTAAGCGGATAGCTGAAGCCCAGCCACTCCCACGGTTGATTTTCCCCATTTTCTCTTATGCTCAGGTGGGGCTGACCCCAACCCCGGCTGCCCTGCAGCGGGGCGCGAGCTCGTGGCCGCAGACCTGGCGCACTGGCGCCCTCTAGAGGCCGCTGACTCTGAGGCGCTCAGACATCATCAACTTCAAGCTGCAAAACAGCTCCTGGCTCTTACAGCACAAGATTTGGAAACATTCTTTCTCCAGGAACAGTCTCTAAGGCCTCAGGTGATCCATCTTCCTGTAAATGAGAGAAGTGTGTTGTTGATGAAAATCGAAGAAATGTAGGGTTTTTTCCGAGAGGGAGGAGCTCATTTCCTAGCAGATTCCCAAATCGCTGGCTCCCACGGGGTCTACCACACTCCTTGCGGTCCCGCGCAGTCAGTGCGCGGCCCAGTTCAGAGCACGAGGATGGAGGTCGGAAATAGCGTCCAAGGAAACTGTCCCTGAGTTCCCTGAGCTGGTGCTTCCCGGGGCGGAGGGAGGTCCCCAGCCAGGCATCGGCAGCAGAACGTCCCACCCAGCGGGCCGGGATGGGGGCAACCTCGGGCGCGGCGGTTGGCTGAGGGTCCCTATGGGACTCTGCGGGTCTGGAGCACGGGGAGCCGGGCGTCTGGAACCACTTCCGGTGGGGGGCAGCCAGGCAGACCCCGTGCTGTCGGTCCCGGGGCCAGAAACCGGTCACCGGCCGAGCACCTCAGGAGCCACGTGGCGCCACTCGAGACCGGTTACAGCGCCCTGAACGAACATTTCTGTTCAACACCGTCCACGCTCTGGGCGCGCTGCCAGGTGCTCGGCTTCCCAAGCGCCCCTGCGGTCCCTGTCCGGCCCTTCCCTGTGCTGATCAGAAACCGAAACTGGGCAAGCCCAGCTGGACGGAAACCCACAGCGTGCCAGAGGAAGTCCGCTAACACGCGTGCTGCTGCCGGTGCATGGCAACGCTTCTGGCACCACCGGAGTTTGGAGCCGAAGAAGGCCTCTGCAGGTTTGCAGACGGAGGGCAGAGGTGGTGGAGCGCCATCCAGAGGCCTCGCTCGGTGGGGCAGAGCTGGAGGGACCGCAGAGCCGCTAACTGCTGGGCCCACGCTGGGAACCCCACCCAGAGGCCCTACCGGCCCCTGCAGAGGGCGACTACAGGACCCACGCGAGCACCAGAAACACTCGTCTTCTGACACGTGAGGCCCCCGGGGACCCAGCGGGGCTGCCGCCCACCATGGAGGCCTCCCATAGGTGCGCTTGACCACAGCGACGCGGCCGAGGGAGCTGGCTGCCCGGCAGAAACAAAGCCCCTCAGTCAGAGCCGGGAGACCAGCGCCATGTGATCTCACTTACATGCGAATCTGAAGAACAAACTGAACCAGAAACGGAGCCATGCGCAGGCACAGAGAGGGGACCCGTGGCCACCGGGTGGGCGGGGCCTGGGGGCTGTGAGCAGCAGGGGGGAGGGGCTGAGCCGTACAGACTGGGGGCCACAGAGGGTCCTGGGGGGTGAGTGCAGGACGGGGAATGCAGTCAGCAATGTGATAACGACAGGGGCCAGGTGGGGCCAGGCGGGGGCTGCAGTACCAGGCAGACACTGTGCAAGGGGCGTGACCGTCCAAGCACTGCGCTGCACCCCTGAAACTAACACAGAGCAAGACTGAGCATCAGCTGTCATGGAGAATCTTTACAATAAACAAATTAATCAGAAAGCCCATTGGTAGAGATGGGAAAACCTGAGGGCGTGGCTACACGTGGCTATGACGTGGAAATGTCATGCTTCCCTGAGAAGCCGGGCATCACTGGACTCCTGGAAAACCCCACTGAATTCTCTCAGCAGCCCGGTCCCCACCTGGACACCGAGGGTCGGTTCTGTGTGGAGACAGTCCTATCCTGTTAAGGGTTAGAAATAAATGAGAAAACAACTGTGTATTCTAAACTGCACCATACTACTCATGAAAGGAAAAATGGTGGGAACACAAAACTGCACGATCTATTTGTTACTCAAGAATTGGCATTCAACCCATTCTCGCTTCTCTGGCCCCTTTCTCCACCATTTTTCTGGCCCGTCCCTCAGGCAAACCCTTAGTGGTGAAACACTCTTCCCAGTTCCGGTGGGGGTCATTCACCGAGGAGCCGGGGGCTGGTGACAAAACGGGGTCTGGGGAAAACCAGGAACCCCGTGCTCTCTGTCAGCACCACCCCCGTGTCCTGGCTGATGACTGAGTTTTGGGGACTTGTCCCCCCAGAAGAGGAAGGGGCTTCTAGGAAGCACCCAGATCTCCAGGACCAGCTGCTAGAACCCGACAGGTCTCCACCTGTGTTAGAAGTCTGGGGCTCCTTCTTGGTGAGGGAACTGGACAGACTGACTCGTGTCTGCTTGACCTTCAGGGCTGACACAGGAAAACGAATCTGGGAGACCGTTCAGGCAGCTGGAAGCGACTGAAGTTTTAAATGGTGTTTGGGGGAAGGTCTCAGGGAAGCAGAGCTACTCGCTTGGCGGGGGCGGGGGAGCCAACTGAATGAGAGAGGAGGCTCTAGGCAGCGTGACAGCTGGTGAGGAGGCCTTGGAGCGGGGGATGGGGGACACGGGGGACTGGTGGGCAGCAGGGAGGCCAGTGGGACTGGGACAGAGGGGTGGCAGGGATGTGGCTGGACCTGAGCTCAGAGGCTGGTGGCAGCTTAGCTCAGACGCCGTCCCAACGACGGGGGCAAGCGGCGGGGGCCTCTTTCTCTAACTGAGAGGACAGCCCTTTGAGCAAAGAAGTGTCATCATTGGATTTATATTTTAAAAGCACCACTGGATCAAAGCAGGGTGGAAGCCAGTGTGGTAGGGGCTCAACCAGGAGTCTTCCCAGTTTCAGGTCGGGGCAGGTGTCAGGGCCATGTGGCTTCCTGCAGCCCCTCCCTCCCCTGAAGACTCCACCAGCGCTTCCTCCTCCTGTCGTTTCCCTAGCCACCTGCTTCTCCTTCTGCCCCAAAGTCACAGAGATGCTGCAGCCCCCTCCCCGTGTCCCCGACTCATCCTGGCCATCTTCCTTATTTCACAAAAGCCCTTTATTCTGAAGCGAATTTAGACTCATGAGAAGTTTGCCAAAATAGAACAGAGTGTTGCAACATACACTTCACAGGGCCTCCCCATAAACTAACATCTTATGTAACTATGGTCTGTTATCAAAACCAGAAACCCGAGGCCATCGGTAAACACTCTTAACACCGACCTCACTCAGAGTTCATTGGTTTTACACACATCGTGTGTGTGTGTGTGTGTGTGTGTGTGTGTGTATTTCTACACAGCTAGATCCCAGCATGCATCCGGGTGGCCACCGCCACGTCGGGAGGCGGGCGCCGTCTGTCTGAGCCCACAGAGACGCCCCTCTGTGCCTGCGGAGGGAGGCTCTCCGGCCGCAGCTCCCATCGCTGCAATGGTGCCGTTCCCCGTGCACGGGTTCCCACAGCACGCAGCACTGCGAGACTTGCTTCTTTCTCACAAAGTGGTACCTGTGACACGTAGTCAAGGGGTGTGTGTGTGTGTGTGTGTGTGTGTGTGTGTGTGTGGGCAGCTCGTTCCCTGTAATCGCTCTCAACCCTGCGAGCTGACATCGTCCATATTTTTTATCTTATCCTTTGTACGAGGTGTGTGGGGAAATCCCACGTGACTCTCATGAGCCCGTTCCGTGACGGCCGACTCTGTCGCACGCACCTCTTTTCAGAGGCTCACTGGCCACCTGTGCATCCTTTCCTACGAAGTGTCTGTTCTAGATTTTTTCTTTTGCCTGTTTTCTGATTGGCTAGTCTTGTGAGTACGGAGAGTCCTCTGTACTTCCCGACTGCCAGTCTATTGTGGGATCGTGTAATATGCAAATACTTTTCCCCATCTGGGTCTTGTCCTCTCACTTTCTTCACGGGAACTTTCTCAGAGCAAAAAGTTTTAATTTTCGTAACGTCCAGCTCTTTGGTTTTTCTTTTATGGACACATTTTTGGTGTCTGTGTGAAAAATAAGTCAGGCCTAGTGTGAAGTTGGGGAGATTTTCTCCCATGTTCTAAACGCTTTATAGATTTACGTTACGTTTGGATCTCTCATCAACTCTGAATTAGTTATTGTATGAGGGGAGAGCTTTAGGTTGGGGTTCACTGTTGTGTGAATGGCGCCCCACTCTGCTAAAGCCGTGGGTTAGAAAGACTGGACTGTCCTTGCCGAACTGCTTTCAACCCTGGCCCTGCCTGCGTGACCCTGTTCTAGACCCCGGACTCCGCCCCACACACCCGCCCCGAGGTTCCCTGTTGGATTTCCATCTCTCCTTCTCCCACTGCACCGTGCTCCCTCCCCTCTGCCGCCCGGGCGCGGGGCCCCATGCCTGGAGCACAGGGAACACGCAGTGGAGGAAGGTTTACTGAATGAGTGAAAGAAGCTTGGCTCCTCGGGTTTTTGCAGGTGATGGTCCAACTAGTCAGCTTGCCTTGTTGCAGGGAGATAAGAAGCATTTCACTGAATTACCTGTTGTCCCGCCCAGCATTTATTCAGTGCCCACCTGTTCACATCACTTAGAGCTTCCGAGTCGACCAAGACAGTGAGTGCCGTATTTTGTATCATGTGCGCTCTGGGGAAACCCCAATATAAAATATGGTCCTTCTTCCAAAGGAACTCGTCTTGTAACGTGGCACAGTGGTGACAAGCAGGGACTTCCTGGCCCGACATGAGACGAGTCCTCCAGAGCCACCCACCAGCCGTGTGACCTGGGGCAGGTTCTGTGATTTGTGAGGCCTCAGTGGTCTGCCCATGCAGAGGCCGTGATAACAGCGCCGGCCTCTCGGGGGCGCTGCTAAGACCCGATCTGGTGCTGGCGGTCCAGCCTCAGCACAAAGTCAGCACCAGCAAAGACTTCACAGACGCCCGTGGCTGCCGCACATTTCCGTTTATTAGCGCCCTGAGTGGAAAGTTTTCTCTCCGGGGCAAGGAAGTGCCCTTAGAGAAGAGCAGGACTGGGCTCTGGCAGAACGAGTCCGGAAGGCCGCCCACGCCGCCCGCAACCTCAGTCAGCACCGTGAGTCTGTCACAGGGCCTCCCCACGGTCACGGGCCTTCTGGAGTCCAGCAAAGTCACGCAGCCTGACGGAGATGCACACGACATTCCGGGTCAGCAGGGAGTGAGCGTGCTTCAGAACTGCATCCAGGGACACAGGAGGAGTCACCCATCAGAGAAGGCGGCGGCCACGTTTGGGTGGCAAAGGATTTGCCTTCCCAGACAGGGAAACGGAGCTCTCCTTCGCTCCCAAGACCAGTCACGCTTTTCTGTGCGAACGGCACATGTGACCGGGATGCTCCGCCGTCATTCACGCCACCACCTTGAATGCCCTGCTGGGCTCTCGGGGTGTGCTTGCTGGCCTCTGCTTTCTGCGAAGACGTGATTCTAAGTCGGCGACCTTCCGTCTTTCTCATCTCACGGCCCGTGAACAAATCACTTGTATCGTGCAGCACACGAAAAAATATGTTTTTGCTGATAAGACAAAAAATAGGTATAATTTTGGTTCACTCGTGCCAGAAGGCTATTGTTGTGTTGGCTGATTGCTTTTCCATGTGACAATCCGAGGGAAGAGAGGTCAGTGCCCCTGACTGAAAAGCCACATGCTGCCTGCTTTAAAGCCTCTGGTGCCACGCCCGTTGGAAATCGCTGTTCTATGTGCTAATTAACTATAAATCAACAAACACGTCGTCATTTGGTGTTTGACACATTTTCCGCCTCTACGCACACACAGCGTGTTTTGTCATTTCCGTATGTGTGTGCGCACAGAGTTCTCCTCCGGGGACAGAGGTGAGTGAAATGACCACAGGAAGGCCAAGTCTGGATGCCCCGAAGCCTTTGCTGCGATGCAGCTGGGCCTGGGCTGGGCAGGGCAGCTCTTGGCTGGTTCTGAACCCCTGCATGGCTGACCCAGCTCTGTTCTGGGAGTCAACACCCGTCTGCAAACACCGCACTTCCTCCTGAGATGACGCCCAGCACATCCAAAAGGCATTGGCCAGGGAGATGTTTTTGCAAACCTTATTTATAGTACCCACTGGGGGCCACTGTGTCAACCGCCAGCTCCCTGGACACAGTACCCCGGAACCTGCGCTACAGCGCAGACAAGCTGAGGGCCGGCCGTAGCCAGAAGCCCACTCCTTGGCAGGGTGGTGCCATCTGCAGGGTGGCAGGAAAGGACCAGACGCTCCTGAGGTCTGTGGTCTGGTCTGCAGGGGCCTCTCCTGGGAGGGGAGTGGGGGCAGGGAGGCTGCCGGGCACTGGGCAAAGGTCACGACTGCAGGTGAAGCGAGGGGAGGGGGGCGGGACCTCGGAGCGGTCAGCTGTCAGGGGAGGTTCATGGTCACTCTGTCTCATGCTCCGAGGGGCCTGGGGGGGCCACAGTGGGTCACAGACGCATTTATGTTTCCTCTCGGTCTTTAGAAATGGGAGCCTCAGAAGGAGGGAGTAGGCAGGGGCCGTGGGGACTTGCTCTGAGTGGCTCTTGCACACGTCCACAGCCTCCCGGCTGTGGCCATTTGGTGTGATATCGGACTGTAAGGGTGCCAAGGCAGGAGCCCCTTTCTGCATCTGCACACGCCGTGGTAGGAAATGAGGCCTTTGGAAAGCTGGTCGTGGTTCAGCACGCCTGTGTCCTGTGTCCTTGGAGGGCGTCAGAGCCCTGGGGAGGGTCAGAGACACCTGTTTCGGAAGGTGTGAGTGTGAGTGTGTGTACGAGTGTATGTTGCATGTGTTTATGCAAGTATGAGTGTGCCAGTGTGTCCAGTTCAATGTTCTCGAGTGGCCTGAGTCTGAGCCGCTGCCATCTGGGTCTAGAGACACATTTAGGGCAGAACAGGCTTTCGGAACTCCTGCTAACCTTTCATCTGGGGTGCTCATTGTCCCCAGACGGACTCCACTCTTTTCTTCTCTTTTTAGCACATTTGCGGGGTGGGGGGGACATGGGCTGACAAAATCGTACATTCTTCAGGTGCACAGTTCCCCGGCACGGCGTCTGTGCATCGTATCCTGTGTTCACCCCGGGTCAAGCCTCCGTCCATCAGCATTTACCCCCCCATTTACTCCCTCCCCCACCCCCAGCAATCATCACACTGCTGGACTCTAGTCTTTAAAGTGGAAGGTTTGCATCCGTCCGTGTGTAACAATTAGGGCTTTTCGTCTGAGCACCCTAAAAATACATTAATTTTAGCTGCTCGACTGCGTTGCCGTGACAACTGGGCCACGCCCCTGCACCCGGATGGCCTGGAGCACCCCAGTCAGCCGTGGTGGGGGGTGGAGAGCCAGGCTGTGAGGAATTCAGGGAGATAAGCTGGGGTCTGTGTGTCTCTTGATTTTCCGTTCAGGTTTAGAAAAAAGATTTGGGCAAGAATCTCATGTTCTCCAAAAATAAATCTTTCTGCAACTTTCAGCGCCTGCGCTCTGCACCAAGCCGCGGGCTGGCGTTCCGCCAGGCTGGCCGACATGTCCCTGAGTGCAGAGCCTGCCGTGCGTGGGGTTCTCAGCACCGCGTGGGGACTCACAGGAACGCGAACGGGAGGACAATAACAACACGATGCACAGTTTCTCGGCTGGCTCAAATAAAGAAGGTATTTAAGAGTGCCTAGTCAACTGAAATGAATCCTTATTTTCAGCTTAAATTCAGGTGTTTGATATGGTTCAAGAACGCTTCTTGAAAGGAGGAAGTCATTTAAAGTTGGGGGACTGAACCCAGCAAGTTGACTTAAAAACAGTTGTGGTAAAATACACACAACGTGAACTGTACCGTCCTAACTGCTTCTAGGTGAGCGGTGCCCTCGTGTGAAGTCCGTTCCCTCTACTGGGCGACCAACATCCAGGACTTTGCACCTGGCAAAGCCGACGCTCATCGCAAAGCTCTTGTGAACGTTTGTCTCCGAGTGCTTAACCGGAGCCCGCGGCCGGTTCTTCTGGAGGCACCGCTGAGGGGCAGCACTTCCAGGTCAAAGGGTGCCTTCACGTTTAACTGTTGGAGAAGGCCAACCTGCTTTCCACAGAGACTGAATCGTTTCAGAGTCCCACCCGCAACGCACTGGGGTTGTTGCTTCTGCCACGTCGGTCGCTTTCATGTTTCGCCCGTTACAGCCGCCCTGGTGGTTTGGAGGGGTGTCTCGCTGCAGCGTTGATGTGCATTTCGCTGTTGGCTACTGGTGTTGAACATATTTTCATGTTATCATTGTCCATTTGTACGTCTTCTTTGGAGAAATGTTCAAGTTCTCTTCCCATTTTAAAGTCGGGTTTTCTCTTTCTTGTCGTTGTTGACTTGTGAATGTTCTGGACGAGATTTGCAGACTTCTTTTTTCCGTTCTGGTGGGCTGCTTTTGCACTCTCTGTCAGGGTTCTTTGATGCACAAGAGTTTGATTTTAATGAAGTCTAATTTACCTTCTTTTTTGGTAGCTTGTGCTCTTGATGGTGAATCTAAGAATCCATAGTTAAGTCTGAGATCATAAAGATTTATGATATCTTTGCTTAGAGTTTTGTATTTTATCTCCTCTCTGCAGGGCGTGGCGGAAGCAGGCCTACAGTTGTCTGCCTGGACAGGAATGCAGTCATTAGTAGATCATAATACGAGAATGAACTCCGTGTTCTGCATACTTACAACTGTGAACCTACTTTTGTTCACAGCCCGTGTGGGATGCCGATCCACTTTGAGTTAGTTTTTGTGCCTGGCGTGAGGTCAGTGGCAATGTTATCTGTTTGCAAGTGGACGCTCCGTTTCCCCAGCACTGCTAGGTGGAGGCGTGGTCTTGTCCAACATGGACTGGCCGTAGGTGTCCTCTGGACGCTCAGGGCTACTCGTGTGGTCAATGTGTCTCTCATTACGCCAGCGTCACACTGGTCTGATGACTGAATTTCACACTAAGGTTTGAAATTGCGAGTGTGAATCGCACAACTTTGTTTCAGTATTTTTTCCCCTATTCAGGGCCTCTTGCAATTCCGTATGAATTTGATGACTGGCTATCCCTTTTCTGCAAGACAGTCTTTGATATGTTGATAAAAGATTGATCCGAATCTGAAGATCACTTTGGATCGTGTTGGGATCTTAATATTGAGTTTTCTGAATATTAACATGTGATGTTTTAGGTCTTCTTTAGTTTGTTTTGGCAGTGTTTTATAGTTTTTGGTGTATGTGACTTTGATCTCAGTAGTTAAATTTATAATATTTTCTTAATTGGAAGTTGGCTAGTAAAATATTTCATTATTAAAGATTGTGTTTATGGCCAAGACTATTAAACTGAGCATAAGGGAGAGTTAGTGATAAAACATAATTTTGAATATGTATGTGAAATATTAGGTAAATGACAACCTTTTGACAGAGAAGGGGTCTTAAAGGAGATATTGACAAAGAGGAGGAAATCGACCTAGATACAACTGTAGCACTTGTGGGTTAATTGTGGATGAATGTCTTAACCTCGCCCTCATTGGCGTGGCTCAGTGGGTTGGGTGTCGTCCTGCAAACTGAAGTGTCACCAGTTCAATTCCCGGTCAGGGCACATGACTGGGTTGTGGGCTGGGTTCCGGGTTCGGGGTGTAGGAGAGGCAATGGGTTGATATGTCTCTCCCTCTCTTTTTCTCGCCCTTCCCCTCTCTATAAACAAAATAAATAAAATCTTTTTAAAAAGTCTCAACCCTTTGCCGTCTTGAATTTCCACCTTCGAGCTGAGATGGAATCTGATTTCCGGTCCATCCCATCTCACTCACAGGCTGGAGAGGACAGCAGATCGAAGACACAGCATGAGCAAAGGAACGGTCGATGCCGCGCATTAAATGAAGGGAAGAGAGCCTAACAAGCCTAGAACTGGGTTCCGATGATTTCGTGTCAGGGCAGGAAGCCGAGAGCAGAGGGGTGCACAGGGGTGCTGAGACTCCCATCTTCGTCCTCACCGTTTCCCCCTCTGCGTGGGTGCGGCACCTGCGAGGGGCTGGGACCCTCGGGCTCAGTGACGCTGGAGACGGACAGGGAAACCTGTTTAAACTTGTCGGTTAGAATCTAACACTAAGGGGCTTCCAGTTATAGCCGGAGAATCAGACATATTGGTAGCTCCTACTCCCTTTGAAACCCCATCATAACTCCAGGAGGAGGATTTTCCGAGTGATAATGCCACCCAGAGAAACAGACCTGGCGAGGAGACGACATCGGCAACATCTCAGGAGCCGGATGGCAGGAGCCGGCGCTGCGCCCACCCTGAGTTTGTGTGGACGGGGCTATTCCCTCATGAAGGTGAGAGGTCAGGAGGCCACCCCTGCTTGGAGGTGTCACCGGTTCAGTGTCACCCTGACACCCCTTCTGTTACCCCAGCAGCATTGGGCCCCACCCCCATTAAAGACACACCCCTAGAGGCCTCCTCCTTGACCCCGAGGCCCCCCTCCTCAGCAGGCATGCCCTACGCCCAGCTTTCAAACTGGCCACCCTCGACAGGCCGTGGTCTCTCACCTGGTTCTGATCGTACCCTGACCCCTCCATCCCAGGGCCCCCAAGTCTGACCCCTTTGACTTGTCCTCGAAACCCTCACCCTGATCTGGACTTCTGGGCTCTGTGACCCCATGTGGCTTCCTGTGAACCTCAGGGCCCGAGGAGGGAGACCTTCTGGGGCTTCTGGTCACAGACTCCTGGCTCAGCTCTGGTTCAAGGGCCACCTCATGCACAGTGCTGGGTCCTGAGGACAAGGGCACAGGGATCCACATGTCCCTGGGGTGCTCTCTGTGTGGGCTGTACTGGGTGCTCCCTGTGACCCCCGATCAGGGGTGCACAGCCGCCGTCCTCAAGTTCAGAGGCCGAGGCACCCGCTCTGCATCCACGTCCTGTCACTTCCCAGACCAAATGTATTGGCATGGGTCTCCCATGACCTGGGACCATCTCGGGCTTTTTAGATGGACCCTTGATTTATATCGTTTTAATTTCCCGATTCCTTCCAGCTAATAGGTGGCTACTGAGTGGTCTCGGTGGTCAGAAGTCTGCATCGGGTGTTGTTGGAGGCGAAAGAGAGGGAAGGAGCTCGGTCTCGTCAGAGAGACAGACACTCAGCGGACGCAGCGGTCACTTCCACCGAGTGGGAGTAAGGGACATGCTGGGAGGAAGGGCTGGCGTCTGGGTGAGAAGCAGGCGCTGGGAGGGGACCATCTGTAGGATGAAGTCACGGAGGTCTCAGTGTCCTGCAGCCGCTGCCACAGAGGACCATACATAGACTTAGCGGCTGAAAACAGCACACGTTTATTTTGTGTGGTTCCGGAAAACCTGCCCATCCCCTGCATAAAGACCCTGCGGTGACACCGGACCCACCCACACCATTGTCCAGGGTGGTTCCATCTCAGATTCCTTAGCAACGTCTGCAGGTCCCTTTGGCACGTAAGGGGACGGTCTCAGGTCGGGGAGTGGGCCCCAAATGTCTCGGGCGGGGGTGTTCTTCCCCGACCACAGTGGCTGGATTGTCTCTGTGGCCTCCAGCTCCAGCTGCCACGAGGCCACGGGGCCGAGGGAGCCTCGTCAGTGCTGCTGGCCCCCTTGGTCACCAGCCAGGCCGGGAGCTCTGTCTGCATGTCATTGTGCTCCACGAACAGACAGCTCTGTGGGGCCCTGGCTCCTTTTGTGAGCCTTGACCTTGGGGCCGCCGCAGAAGGGGCCGTGTGGGGGACTGGAGAATTTGGTGCCAAGGCTTCTGAAGCCCACGCTGTTTCCATGACAGACGCATGGCAGCTCAAGGGCAGCTTTTGTCCCCCACTCGGCAGCAGAGCTGACCCCGACCCTGTGAGCCTCCTCTCCTCTCCAGATTACGGCCTGTCCGTGCCAAAGGGGGCTTGGAAACAGTCGCACAAGAACACGCTCTTATGACACGGCCTGGAAGGCATAGGGTTGATGGGAAGGCAAAGCAGGGGACGCAGTCAAGGGCTGCTGTGTCCACCCAGAGGGAGAGGCGGCTGGGTGTGGGTCGAGTGAATCCTCACTCGTGCAAAGAAGCAGAGGCAGGAGGTCCTGATGGTGCTGTCGGCAGATGATTTGAAAGCCATTGACATTCCTTTTCGAGGGGGAATCCTTGTTTTCAGAAAGGCCTCCTGCTGTGGTCACTTAAAATCAGACGGTTCTCCCTGAGCCGAGCCTGTTGTGCAGCTGGCGTGAGGCTGAGGGAAGCTGGCTGAGGACCGGACGGTCGGCTGAACTTGCTCGTCCCCCTTCTGTGTGCTTCCACTCCTCCACTGACTCCTTTCTGTGTATCTTTTCCAGCTGAGATACAACAGATATGCAACACTGTATCAATGTTAGATAGTGTAGTGAGTTCATGGGTGTGTGTGTTGTGAGACGGCCACCACACAGACTTTTTCTTGTGACGGGAACTTTTAAGATCTACTCTCTTGTCAACTTTCAAACATGCGATGGGAAGCGTCCGTCCAGGTTGTCGCCGGGGCGGGACTTCCTCATCTTAAAGGATGGACGACATTCGCTGCATATGTACCACCCACTGGGGTGTCCACCCTGGGACTCTGGCCCTGGGCTGGCCAGCAGGGCACTGTGCTCACGTCTCCACCCCACGGGCCCACGGGGCCAGTTACCGTGGACCCTGCTGTCCCTCGGCCTAGCTGGAGGCAGCCTCAAGGATGGGCCTGTGGCTCAGTCTGGCCCCTGAGACTCACGCAAGGAGAGCTGCTGGCACTATGGGGGTGTCACCTGCTCTGAAGGACGCAGGGACAGCCATGCTGTGGGAGGGAGGGGAGCCTGTGGCTCCACACCCACTGGTGACGTGTCGGGTGTTTGGTGAAGCCCCCACTCGCAGACAGGTCAGAGCCAGTGGAAGAGAAGTCATTTGGACTGATTTTTAGCCGAGGTGCCTTGCTTCTGCCCACAGGTGTTGGGGCTGCACCAACGTTTTTCCTTCCCAGACACGTGGACTTTCTCCATTGGTCAGTCGTTGGTTTACAGCGTGCTTGGGATTTCAGAGGCCTGTAGTGAAACCGTGTTATCGATTTATGATGCTTTTATCTGTATTCATTTATTTATTGGGTTGCAACGCACATGCTTTTGTGAGCTTTTGCCACTTCTTTAAGAAGCGCCTATTATTTGATTGAACGTCAACAAAAAATACAGACTCTGGGGGGCAAGCTGGTCGTTACTTGTAAAATTAATTACTAGAAAACAAGACATTCGGGAAAACCTTTTTTTATGCTGAGTGATAGCCAGATGTTATCGCCTTGATTATATAAATGTGATTTGGGCGAACTGGGCATTAACTTCTGCAACCTCAGCAGTGAACTCGGCCGGTCCTTGGAAGACGCAGGCTGCTGGTGGTAATGGCAGGGGACACGGAGAGCAACCGCCCCTGGCTGCGGGGGAGGGGGGAGGGGGAGGGGGGGCAGGGCCCCGTGGGAAGCTGGGACCCGCTCTGGGGAATGGGGAGTCAGCTCCCTGTGGGCGTGTCCCAGATGCAGAGCACCCGCTGGGCTCTCGGGCCTCAGCGGGCTAATGCTGCTGCGTGCGCTCCGGTCCTGGTGCGGAGTCTGTACTGTGCGTGCGCGTAGCCCCAGGGGGCCTCGAGGAGGGACGCGGGGGCTGGATATGGATTCCTGCGTCTCACACAGCTCTGCCCTCCCGCTGGGCCCACGCACAGACGCCTCTCCTCTCTCCGGGTGTCCTCGCTCTCCTTCACCTTCTCCGTGCGCAGCGTTTGCGACGGCCCGCCCCCGGGACGCATCCGGAAGCCTGATTCACGTTCTGCAGCGAAGCTCTCCACACATTTTCCTCCGGCTCAGGTGGCCCAGCACGGCGCCACGTCTGAGTGCCATTTACTGCGTGTTCTCTCTAGATATTAGCATATTAAGTCAGACAAACATATTAAAATTTTATATCATCGCTTCTCGGCCTTTTGGCTAAGATCAAGTGTAGTGTCTGTTCTTAACAGTTGAACATTTTGTATCAGCTTCGGTTCCTGTCTTCAAGATATAGTGTTTCCCCCACATCTGGCCATGAGGCAGGGAATTTGGGTCATAAAACTCAGGAGTTACAGTTCAGTGACAGGGAAAACTGAACTTGACTTGACGCTGATACACCGGAAGGGTCCAGAATAGGGCTCCTCTGCGTCACCAGTTCCCATCTGCACGCCGAGGGGAATCCCCAGCCCGGGGGCCCCAGGTGGGCTGGGACGTGCGTTTCCTTCAAATAAGAAGAGAGAGGAAGGGTTGTTCCTCGCAGACTTGAGCACAGCAGCAGATTCCAGCTGCTCCACAGCCCACGTCTGAGCCGTGAGGACTTGTCACTGATGTGGGAACTTACATGCTCCCACAGCAGGTGTCTGCACCTGTCCCCCACCTGGAGTCTGCCCGGCCTCTCGGGACACAGGCCTGGCACAGCGGCTGTCGGAGGCTCGGCCTTGGGCTCCCCAGAATCCCCTCTGTGTTGCTGGCCGGCCAGGCGCACCCCTGTCACTCTCGGGAGCACACGCCTGCTCCAGGCTCCGCAGTGCCCGGATAGGCAGTGGTCCTGGGCGTGGGTGCCCGCTGGAAGCCCTCATGTGCCCACACAAGTGGTTGTGGGTTTTTCCTCCATGTTTGGCGGGACAGCCTCAACAGGGCTGCATGTGTGTTGGGTTTGGTCAGCTTCATTCACTCGGCTGATTAGTTAGCATCTTTAATCAGCTGATTGCTCCCTTCAACTGGCCATGAAAATTTGGTTTTCTGACCTAAAATCCAAAGCAGTAAGTGCTGATCTCTCCTCTTCCGCTTTGCAGGGGTCCTGGGACGCTGCTCCCCACCCCCAACCAGAGCGGTGGCTGTCAGGGCCGCAGAGCTGCGTGGTCAGGGCCTCTCCTCACATCCGTTTTTCTGGGTGACTGTACTTTGTTTTACTCATATTTACATGTTACGGGAAGATCATTGCAGATACTCAGTGTCTCCCCGAGTGCCTGCTCCAGTAAGGAGCTTCTGTCAGAGCCTTCTTCAGGATACAGGTTCTGAAACAGGGCATCTTTTCCCCATTTCCTTGTCTGCAGCGACCAAGCTAATGGTGAGGGCCCCTCGGCCTGTGGAACCCCAGGCTATGGAGGCTGCCCTGGCCTGAGACCCCTCTGTCTGTTCTCTCGCTCCGTCACCGAGGGCAGAGCCTGGAGCCAAGGGCCGGGCCCACTTCTCCCAAAGGCCTAGAGTCAGACTTGGAACCCGCCCCCGACCACAGCTGGAAACAGGTTTAAGAGGGAAAGCGGTTTCCACCCGAGGGGCCGGTGAGGACGTGCATCATGGCACCCTGCTCCTGAGAGGTGGTTCCCCGACGCCAGCTGCCTCTCTGACCAGGGCCGGCCGCGCTGTCGTTCTCCCTCAGAGCTGGTCTCTCCCACGTCCCCACCTCATGTGTCAGTCAGTCCAGCTCCCGACAGTCGTCTGGGGAAAAATAGCCTCCAGAGCCCAGGACTCCACCAGGGCCCTTGTGGTTGCAGGTCTGAAGTCAGGCCACCGGGAGGTCCGGTTGGGCACACAGCCCAGGCAGCAGAGCATGGGACAGTGTGGTCACTTGTGCCGTAGGGGCTGCAGGTGGTGGCTCTGGAGCCCAGCAGGGGCCCCGGGGGGACTGCTCAAAGCCACACCCTTGGGAATGGTGGGGAGGGCTCCTGCTCCTACCCCCAGGCCCTTCTGGTCCCGACTCTGCTCCCACTGAAATACATGTGGGGAGAGGTTAGAATTCCTCACCGAGTTCTCCAGGGGGTGAAAATGAACCTTTCCCACATGTGGAGATTCTGTTTAAATGCAGGAAAGAGCAGAGGGTTGGAGTGAGAAGACTGGAGTTCTAGTTCTGGATCTGAGAAGTCACCCTCCCACATCACTGTCTTTCTCTGCAATGAGGAACGTGGCGTAGGGACCGCACGCAGGGTGTCCTCCACGTACCAGGATTCTGCGAGGTCAGACCCTCGGGAGGGGCACCCTTCTCATGCAGAGGTGATCAGTGGCGGTCGGAAGGCAGAAAGCTGCCCTCAGATTATCTTTGTAAGTCTCTGTTTATACTCTGGTTTGGGGGTGTCTGTTTTTCAAGAATGTGCTAGAGAGAAACTTTAGGATAAGCCTCCCAGACAACCCACAGCTCCAGAATAATCTGAGCTCCAAGTTCGTAAGCATGTCTTTCTGCATGGCTGGTCTGGAGAGTGCAGTGAGGTAGGAGGGTGTCTGTATGAGTCAGTGTGTGTGGGGAGGGACGTCTATCTGAGTGAGCGGTTGGAGAGCAGGCTGTTGGCCGAAGAACCCAGTGAGCGCGAGATGGAACAGAGACGGCTTCCTTGGAGAACTGTTCGAGCCGTGACTCATGGCCATCTGTCGGGACAGGGACTGGGGAGCAGAGTGGATGGACGGACGGAAGGTGGCATACAGGAGGGTATGACTTCTACCCCAGCGAAGGTCAACAGGTGGGAGGGAAATCTCCGGCTCATGGAGTGAAAGATCCACGCCGCACCCAAACGTCAAGCAAGACCCCGGAACGGAGCAGCTTCAGAGATGGCTCCATTCCTAACGCATTGCCCCTCCCCCACCCCCCGCATCTGCTCAGGGGCCCAGAAATTTCTGGGACCTGTCCCACTCTGCCTCGGAAGGTTGTCCACATCCCTCCAGGAAAAGAGAGTTTGGAAGAGAGAGGGAAAAGAAATTAAACGTTTTTAAAGAAGACAAGGGCCTCTGACTGTATTTCTCAGTTTGTCCCCAGATGACCTTATCGCCTGTGGAATCCAGTCCAGGAAACCTAATTGGGTTTTTGATCAAAGAGAAGGCGAGGAGAGAAGGCGAGGTTGGCAAGAAAGCAGGAGCTCCTCAGGCAGACGCTGCTCCTGCTGCAAGCAGGCGGCACCTTCCCCTGAGATGGGAAGTGAAGTCTGAAGGTCCTTCGCCATGGAAGGCGGCTGCATGGACATTTAACTGATTCCGCACGGAGACTGGGCGGGAGGAGGTCCTCCAGCGCTTGCCCGGCTCTCCCTCCATTTCCCCATCATCTTCACTGCAAGGGCCACTGGACGCATTTTTGTAGTTTTGTGTCTTATATGGCGGATCTGGAGCATGAATCAATCCTCATGCTACCTTATTGATGGAATTGATTTAACCCACCTAGAAGAAGACAGAAATTTGTGAAGGTTTAAAAATAAGAGAAGTATTTTATTTTGAAAATAAAAATAGACCCCCAAGACGGAAGGGTCGCATGAACAGTCTGCATTTGCTTAGAAACTGAAGACAAGAACCCTGCAGACAAGGAGACACCCAAGTGCTGAGCGTGTTTAGTTTGGAGATGCCCTCGGTGAGGCCCGGGGCTGCAGAGTGAAGCTGTCGCGGTGACGGCTGAGGCAGTTCAAGGTGACGGTCATAAAAACCCAAATTCTCACAGGCCACGTGCCAGGCCAAGGGTGCTGAGGCCATGGTGCCACCGAGGGAGGACAGTCTCCTTGTGAGGCGGGGTCAGCAGGCGAAGCTGCTGAATGAAGACAGAGGTTTTGCCTCCAGATTGGAGGGACCCAGGGCAGGGGGAGGGGGAGGGAGGGTTGCGGGCAGAGAAGCCAAGGTCCCGGCAGGAAGGAGCAGGGTGTGAAGTGTCCTCATGGGTCTCAAGGGCTCGGGCAGGGGCAGGGGGCAGTGGTTCAAGGGGGGCTATTTGTCAGGCTCAGCATGGGCAAGAAAATCTAGCTCCAAATGCCCTTGCAGCACGAAGTACCTTGTCATTAATGACAGACCCCTCTCCTGCCTTCTTTCTTCTGCTGGGTGACAATCCACCGTGAAAAACACTTAGACCAGAGAATCCAGAACGACAGAACAGCGGTTTCACTAGAGGACATGCCAATCAGAGAAGAGGGAGCAGGTGACCCTCCACAAAGGCCACTGGGAGCGGGCCACTCTGACTCAGGCCGTGGCCCTCAGTCAGCAGGAACGCCACTCCTTCCTGTCCTTCGGAGCCTCGTCCAAGGCCAGGCCACTCCACACCGCTCACATGTTTTGTTTTGTTGGGCCTTCTTTCCACCTGGCAGTAAACACTTTACTCAGAGTGTCCGTGCAGTTATTCTGGTTATATCTCTCTTTCCTGGAGCAGGGAGAAAGAAGGAGGAGAGTGACTTGAAGACGTTTCCAGGACAATGCGAGGGAGGAGAAATCAGACGTCTTCTGTGAGTGCTGGTGGTGCGATGATGATGATGCAGGGGCCCCTCTTGCTGCAGCAGGACCCCCGGCGCTGGCCCTGGACCTGCTTTGGGGGCAGAACGCAGGGGCCCCAGAGAAAGGAGCCCGGATACAGAGCTGGAGCTTCCGTCTGTCCTTCCCAGGCTGTGCTGTGGGGAGCACGCTGCCAGAAACCACCGTTTTCTTCCACTGTGTGTTTCGAAACTCCTTTTTTTAAATTTCAGGGTTGCTCATCACCCCACATTCTTTGTCTGACTTATGTTTGGAATCATGCGCCCCGGTGTCCAGTTGACTGGGACCGTCGGGCTATGGGTTTCCCGCTGGGAATGGTTTCTCAGCCCACTCTGCGGGTTCACCTGGCGTGCGGTGGTGGGGCTGCCCTCCAGCTCACCTCAGTGGTGCTTCCGGTGGGTACCTGCCCTGCCATCCTCCAGATGGGAGCTTGCCCAGTCGACTTGGTTCACATGTGGTTGTCATCAGCGATCACACTGGTTATCGGCAGGCTGTGGTGCCTTTTCTCTGTTTTAAAAAGACACCATGGTGTGAAGAATGAATGTGATGTAATAAAACCATGGAGGCGAGGCCAAGATTTTCATCCTGGAACTCTGAGTTAGGTAAGGAATTTTCAACTGGCATTGTGCAGTTTTAGGTTTTATATTTAAACCCATGACCCGTTTGACTGATTTTCTGTCTGAGGTAGGAGGTTCAGGTCAAGGCTTGTGCTTCCGCCTGCAGCAGAAGCCACACTCTTGCTGCGCACCGTTTGTTGAGAAGGGCAATGATTTGGTTGTTCCTTTGTCAAGAGAGAATTGACCGTACTCAGGAGTGTGTGATTCTGACTCCTCTGTCCTGTCCCGCTGAGCTCTGTGTCTTTCGCCTCATCGGGACCTCACAGTCTCGATAACCGTCCCTGGGCAGGATGCCCGAACACTGAGGATTGTGGGGCTCCCCTCCATTCTTCTCTGCTCAGAACTGTTTGGGCTGCGAGGCCTTTCCATTCTTGTGTACATTTTAGAATAAACTTGTGCATTTACATAAAACAACTCCCTAAGACTTAGACCAGAATTTGTTTAAACCAACAGAACAATGCACTTCTTTGCCACGGTGACTTTTCTCATCCATGAACGTGGCACATCTCTCCAAGTATTTAGATGTTCTTTGATTTCTTCATCAACACTTTATAACTTTCATCATGTAGAATCTGTACATGTTTTTATCAAGTCGATACCTAGGAATTTAATTTTTTGTAGGAATTGTAAATGGTGTGTGTTTTTGATTTTGGTCTCTACTTTTTAGTTGCCAGCATATAGTAATACAATCAATTAATTTTTGTGTGTTGATCTTGCATTCTGTGACTTTGCTGGATTCACTTATTACTTCCAAGAATTCTTTTTGGTAGATTCCTCAGAATTTTCTACATAACCAATAATTTTATCTGTGAATAAAAACAATTTTATTTTTTCTTTTCCAATGTGTGTGCTGTAGATGTGATTTCTTGCCTTATTGCAGTGGCTAGATCTTCCAGTATGTGTTGAACATCAGTGATAAAGCACACGTATTTGTCTTGTTCCCGATTTTAGAGGGAATTCAGGACACATTCAGCTTCTCATCGTTACGTGGGATGTTACCCACAGCTTTCTGTGCTGAAGCTCTTTATGAGTCTAAGGAGGTACCCCTCTATTCCTAGTATATTGAGAGTTTTTATAACTGATGGGTGTTGCATTTTGTCAAATGCTTTTTCTGAGCCAAATGATGTAATTAGAGGACGTTTTTCCTTTGGCCTCTTAATGTGGTGGGTGACAATGTCTGCTTTTTACTATCAGTCCCCTGTGGCATACCTAGAATGGATCCCACTTGGTTGTGGTGTATTTTTAAAACACATGTTAGATTCTGTTTGTGGAGGATTTTACTTGGAATTTCTGCGTTGCTTTTCAGTGACTTGCTTAGTTTCTTACCCTCCCTCCCTGTGCAGCTTAAGGTCTGGCAAATGCCCCAAGGGGGTAGCATCCTACATGTAATGTTCATGCTCAGTCCGTTATCTGCCTGTAACCACAACTACTTTGGCCGGAACACCACACGAGAAAGTGACCTTAACTGTTTCTTCAGAGTGCGTGAGAAGAAAGTGATGCAGCTGGGAAGATGAAGCGGTCCTTACAGAAACATCCCACTTCTGTCCCAGGGGTGTGAGTCCATGCGGTGTGTGAGGCCATGCCGTGCCCACAGGGGCAGCCCTAACGCCGGCCTGTGCCGGAGTTCATGTATGACCGGCACCGATTTCACACCAAGCCCCATCACGGAGGACCAAGAGCAAATCCCCTTGAGTAATTCCCGTTACGACGTAGGTGGTGGGGCGTCTCGCAGCCGTGGGAGTGAGGCTGCCTCCACCTGAGCCCACGCGTGAGCACGCGGTCTGCCCGGCAGGCATCAGGGCAGGAGGGTGCAGCTCCTCCTCCCTTTGGCGCATCTGGGAGGACGCCTGGGCTGAGCCTCCTCCCACAAGCAGGTCCTGGGGGACCCGACAGTTTCTTACCAGGGGAGGGGTCAAGGACAGGAAGAAAAGGCCGAATTTTATCATCTGCAGCTTATCTCGCTGGCCTTGCGTTTTTGCCAATAATTCTAGGTCACCGGACTTAATGAGCATCTCCTTGGACAGGAATTCACTTGGGCAAACAAAATATCTGTTTGGGAGCTGGATGATTTACTAGCAATTATCCTAATTAGCCCAAGAAAATACAGGTTTTTGGGTGAATTGCTGGTCATTAAAAGAATTCTCTCACTGATTTAGATTCATGGGAACATTGTGTCTTGATGAGATCTGATAAACTATGTTTGGTTTTTCTTTTTTTTTTTTCTTTCCATGCAGCTGGGCCGTGACCTGCGGAGAAGTGGACTTTGTGAGGACCTGTGTTTCATCGCTTTGCGTGGTGTTTCAAGCATCCTCTGAACAATGCCGCGTAGCCCCAGAGCGGGACGGGAGAGGTGGCTGTGGCTGCAGTTCACAGCAGACTAGTTCTGGGTGACCTTGGGGTCTCTCTCAGACGTGTGTCCTGGACGATCTCCAGGTGCTGATGCCGTGCGGACTGCGCTGGACACTGGGAACACTGTTCCCAGGGCCTCTGCCACTCAAACAGCATCCGGGCTCCTGTTCTCAAGATTCCGTGTGTTCGTCACGCTCCTCGTGGCATGAACCTCTGCTCGGCTGTTCAGTGGCCATTGGGAGAAGACTGTGAGTCCAGGAGCACAGCCACAGCCGCCTGACCTAAGGCTCTCTGTGCCGGGGCCATGCCTGAGCTCCCACGGGTGTTTTCCTGCTTTTGCCCCTGCCCCCGGCCCCAACCAGACCACACAGGAGCTCCCCACTGACCCCGCCCCCGCGGACCCCTTGATGCGAGGGGCGGGGGCAGTGGCACTGGAATGGTGCCCTTGAGCTCTGGCAGGTTTGCCCTCATCGTAAACGCTCAGTGGGTGACGTCTGGGGGCTCACAGCACAGCAAACAGCTCTTCCTACGAGAGAAAGTCTCTCCTTGTTTCCAGGCCAAGTGGCCCTTGGAGACCTTCGTCCATGAAGAGCCTGCCCCTCTTTCTTAAGAAGCAAGAGCGTTTCCATTGTTCTTTGTGGTGTGGGCGTTCGATTGTGGGTGTCCATCTTCCACGCGAGTGGCTCCCTGCGGAGAGTGGGCTGGCACTTCCGTGTCCATGGCCAGGGCCAGTCAGCAGCAGCTGCGTCTTCGGCAGCAGGAGAGCACGTCACAGAGTTTGTGCATTCTGATGGGGGTGACGTGGGCGTTCAGGGTGGGTGAGCTACCTCCTGTCCGGGCGCTGGGCAGTCATCGGAGCCAGTGACCAGCCACGCTGCTCTCTGAGCCCCCTTCAGACGGCAAACCAGGACGGAAGGTCAGACATTGAAAACAGAGTTGGATGCAGTTATGATGAGGCAAGAGCTCCCAAGCCCTCCAAGTGCTAAGATCCCTGTGGGTGCCTAGCTCGTTGCACACAAATCTAGTTGCTCACAGAAGGGGGACAACCTTCTGGTCCAAGGCCGGGTCCTGCCCGCAGGTGCCCAGCCAGGTGCCAGGTGCACTCAGAGCAGCGAGTAAGCGGGGGAGGGGGACCCGATGCGTGGACCGCACTGCATGGCTCCTCGCCCATCAGAGAAAGGAGGTCGCTCCCCACTAGGGGAGCAGCAGGGCCCCGGGAGGGTGGTGGCCGTGGACACATGCCCCTCAGGTCTCCTGATGCCCGTCTGCCCTGCCCTAGAATGTGCCCCCGTGGGTTTGTGTCCAGGGCAGTTCCCAGATGGGGCTGACTGACATGGACACTGAGGCAGGTCCGTCCTGGGGATCCAGGGGCGCTTTGGACCAGTGATGTTGTCTGAGAGGACTCCACACTGGCCTTGCTGAGTTTTCCTGCAAATGCACCCCAGTCCAAGCCCCTGCTCCTCTCCCTCCCTCCTTCCTCCCCCGGGTCAACTCAGCATTGTAAGTTAATGCCCTCCCACCCCCCACAGCTTTTCTGGCCCCATTTTTCCTCCTTGTACCCCCCCCAATATCTTTCATTTCTAAGCCTGTCTTGGCTGTTTCTCCAAAGACCTGGATGCGTCGGTAGAACAAGGCCACCAGCCATCTGCCGACAGTGGGCAGACTCACGGGAACTAGTGGGGAAGAGCAACACTGTCCTAGTTGTCCCGTGTCCAGAGTCCTTCCTCAGGACTGAGAGAGCAGGTGGGTTTTCTGTGGTTCTGAAGGGCCCTTTCCCTTTAACTTCCCAGTCAGTTGTGGGCTGGCACCTCTGTAAAGTCTAGGAAAAATTATCAAAGAAATAAAGACATAAAATAGAAGCCCCAATATTTTATTGTTACAATAAACAGGTATAAAATTTCTCTGTTAAACCACAGTGACAGCCTAAATACTTTCTGTCTGTGCTTGTCCCTTGGGGGACCGGTGGCCATCCCCAGTCTGGCACCGGCCCTGGGCCCATCCCCACCGCCCTGCTCCGAACCACAGCCAGCAGGGTGGCGTCTGCTGGGCCTGGGCTTCCGAGGGGGAGGAGGGGAAGGTTCAAACCACCCCCGTGCTGTCCCTTCAGGCTTCGGGTCTCCCAGGCTCAGGGCTTATTTGCTGGTTCCCTCAGAGGGAAACCGCATCTGCCATGGGCTGAGGGCCTGAGCAGGGGTGTGGGTCAGGGCTGGTCACAGAGGCCGGTCCAACTTGTGCTTTACCACGAGAATGTCTCAGTCTTTGAGGGTGGCCCGGGGAGGCACATCTGAATCCCCACAGATTTCCAGCCAATTCAGAACTCTGGACGGGGACCTTTCCTGGGTGGGGAGCCTTGCAAATTTTACTCAGGTTAGCGAGCAGCCCCAGGTGGGTACATGGCAGCACGGGGGGCTCAGCCTGCTTGCTCACTTGCCCTGGAGTGGGGAGCAGAAGGCGGTGCTAAACTCAATTCGTACAAACCGGTAGCTTGGCCCCCCACCCCCGCTCCCCACCCATGGCTGACAGAGCCATGAGCAGCAGCCCCACGCAGGAGCCTGCCAATGGCCGTGAGCGTGAGGAGGCCTCCTGGGCCATCCTGGCTTCTCTGTGATTCTGTCGTTGTTTCAGTGGACTCAGCATTTTGGAGCGTGTCTCATTCCCACAGTGCTTTGCGGTCATCACCGCAGAGCAGAGCCGCCTCCTGCTGTGTCCCCAACTGGCTCACGCACTGCAGGTGCTTATACACTGCAGACCCTCACCAAACGGCAGCGGAGGTGGAGTTCATGGGAGGGAGGGAGGGCAGGGGGAGGCTGTGTCCCTGCTGTGGGGATGGGCACAGATGGGGTCGGGGTGTCCACCCCTACGCTCTCCCTTCGGCCTCCAGTGCCCGGTGGGGCCGCATTTTCCTCCCTGTCCTGCAGACAAGAGGACAGCTGGAGCCCCGGTTTGTAGGGCGCCGTCCTGGGACCCAGAGAGCCGATCCCGCTGAGCCAATTGTGAGGCAGGGTCCACGGGCCCTTCACAGCCTGGACCAGCAGCTGGCTCAGCAGCCCCTGAACTCCGGCGACCTCACCCGTGCGTGACTACACTGTGAATACAAGTCACGCCACTGGAGAAGAGCAGCTTTCTCATCGTGTACAATTGGCCCCCACAGTTCAGCAGGTAGCAGCCTCTTCCTGCCGCTGTTTCCGCAGACAGCCCGTGAGCCCGCATCAACCCTAATGGACAAGAACGTAGTCACGCTCGAGTCCCCACGTCGGGGTGCATGTGTGGCTGCTTCCTGCTCAGCGGTGAGGGCAGGAGCTGACTGGTCATTCGTCTCGCAGTCCCCCCGAGGGTCTCCAGCAGGGTTATCTGCTGCTTGAGAGCGGAGACGGCAAGAGCAGAGACGGACACCTTGCTGGCTTCTTAGCTCAGAGTCTGCACCCCATTTTTTTTAAACTTACACTTTTTTTCCTTAAAGATTTTATTTATTTTTAGACAGAGGGGAAGGGAGGGAGAGAGGGAGAGAAACATCACTGTGTGGTTGCCTCTTGAGTGCCCCCTACTGGGGACCTGGCCTGCAACCCAGCCATGTGCCCTGACTGGGAATCGAACCGGCGACCCTTTGGTTTGCAGGCAGCGCTCAATCCACTGAGTCACACCAGCCAGGGCACAGGGCAATTCTATATTTGTAACAGGACAATTCAGAAACTACCCCGGTGTTTTGGGGTGGGTGGCAAGGGTGTTTATAGCAAAGTGACCTCTGTGTGTCCCCTGTTGTCCACATGTGAGCACATGGGCGTGCCCCTCCTCTGTCAGGGGAGTGAAGGAGGGCGGCCCCACACAACTCCCAGGAGACGGAGAAGCGGCTGAAACCCGGGCAGGGTTGGGGGGGGATTGAGAACCACCTCTGTGCTGGTGAAGGCCCTCGGGGCTGGGAGTGCGCACCAACGCCCTCCGCCCAGCGCAGCAGTGGTCTCAGCAGCCGCCTTTGTTCTCGTGGTCACTGGACTTTGGAAAAATGTCTCCTGCCCATGTTTCCAGCAGTCCTGGAACATGAGACAGGGTTCTCTTTGACACGAGGAAGAGAGTAACCACACATATTGCTTGCGAGCTTTCAGAGACGCCCTGTCTCGACTCCTGACAGAATGCCGTGCGGTCCTTACCCTTCCTGGGGCTGGTAGTGCATGCTTTCTGTCCGCCCTGTCAAAGGACGTCTCGGGAACCGAGGTGAGAACTGGTGTGTGCCTCCATCCGTGGGTCTTTTCATCGGGTGCCGTGTGCACGCGAGGTGTCGGACGGCCTTGCTCCTCGCGACACTGCAGGGCGCCAGGCTGTGCAGAGGTTTACGGACGCGCCTGGTTTTTTGGCAGTTTTCAGCTGAGCTGTGAACATTTGAAAAAATGGGAAAACTGTTTCTCAGTGTGTGGTCTTTTCCTTCCTTTAATTAAGTGATTTCGAAACTATTTTCCCCAGTGTCTGGTTGGGGAAACAGCAGATTATACTTACTGGGACGGGAAGATAGCTCTAAATATAAATTATGTCTCCCAGGATTTAAAGAGCTCTCTCTACGATATTAATTGCCATACTTAGAATTTTGTCAAAATTAAATCAGATCCAAGGGAGAAACACTAGAGCTTACCTTCCTGATGTTGAATCTGCGAGAAGAAATTTCAGGACAAAGAGGCAACAGGCTTAGTTCAGTGATTTATAAAAACTAAATACAATAATATTCACACTGACGTACACTGCATAAACCCTTCCTGTACTAACGCAATGCATGATGAGGCAGTATGTGCTGTTTTCTCTACAAACGCTCTTTCTCCTCTCACTGGGGGCTCCAGACGTGTAGGTTCTCCGAGTCCTTGTCTCGCCTGGACACAGTGCCACGTGTGGTGGTACTCACAGGGGCGGTCTGTGGGCCACAGCCCAGCCCCCCTCCCCGGTCCTTTCACGGCGGTGACTCCATGGTGACGCGTGGGAGCCGCACGAGCCCGTGGCTGCCGTGCACTCGGCCCTCCCAATGGATGGGGTGCCCTGGGAGCCCCCACCACCTCTCACCGCGCTGCGTGACCCGTCTCAGCTCACCCTGAAACTGATGCCGTGCAGGAGAGCGCTCACAACCACCCTCCTGTTCCGCGACCAAGCCGGCCTCTAGCTGGCGGCGTTTCTGAAACGTGGTGTTTTGCACTTTCCCCTGTGTGTTTCTTGTGAGCAGGCTCCCATCTTGTCTCGTGAGTCGCACACGGTCCCTGACCCTGGCCCCTGACCCGGAGCACTGCACAGCCCAGTGCAGCCGTGTGGCTCTCCGGACCCCAAGATGCGTGGCAGCGGCAGTGTCATCAGGGTGGCCGGAGCAGGACCGTGCATGGGGCCTCGTTCCAGAACAGGGCGGACTCCACTCCGCCCTGCGCTCGGCGGGGTCCAGCTATCTGTCACAGGGTCTGTGGCTTCGTTCTCCAGAGACTTCGTTTGCAGAAGTCAATGGAGCCGATGGCCGTGGGCGGCCATCCCTGAAGGGCCTCGTGTGAAGGAGCAGCTTCACCCCAACGACCAGCTACCTGCTCCAGAGCCCTTCGTGGGGGGAGGTCGTCGTCACTGCCGGTCTTCACCCCCAGCTGGCGGTGCATTTAGGGGCGCACGGGAGACTGTGCAGACAAGCGGGGTGGGGCCGCTGGGTCGTGCTCAGCGAGGAGGCAGCAGGGGAGGCCTGACGGTGCGAGTGGGGGAGGAGCTCTCGGTCCTGCCAGAAGGGAGCCAGACCACCAGTGCTGAGAGGCTCATGTCACCTGCAAGTCACGGCCGTCAGGGGACAGTGCAGCCTCCCTGAGCTGCAGCACTGCCGCATGGGTGTTCCTGGAAGGGTCCCCTGTGGGAGCTGCTGCGTGCCCTTCAGAACCCTCCAGAGCACGCCCAGCTGGACCCCGCTCTGCCCGCACCCTGTTCGGGGTGACGACATGACAAAGCGTCTCTGTGGACACTATGCATGTCCTGTCTTCCAACGAGAGAAACCCCCACTCTGCTGCAGAGACCCATGGTGTTCCCACTGCCCCACCCTCAGCTCCCAGGCCATGCTCCCTGCCCCCCAGGGCACCGAGGCCCCGTGGCCTCCCCAGGCTGAGCAGCACATCCCTGGAGCATCATTATGGGCACGGTGTGAGGGGAGGGGACAGCGGCTCCCACACCTGCTGCCACAGGGCCAGGCCCCGGCCTCAGCCGGCCTGTGAGTGACGGGACGTCCACACAGGCAGCAGTTCCACCTCTTTGGTTCTCACCCCCGCCCCACCCCACCCCATCCTGTCCTGAGTGACCGTGTCCCTGGTGCCCACTTTGACTTCAGGGCTAGGACTCCCCGAGCCCTGGGTCCTGATCACAAGGCAGCCCAGCCTCAGACGCCAGGCTGGTCCCGGGAGGGGCGCCGGCGTTGTCAGGGCATGGCAGTCGGTGCCCAGCGAGTCTCGGTGTGTTTTTCCCATGAGTGTCAGAGGCCCCCGAGTTTCCAGCGCAGAGTGGGGCCGAGCATTGTGGGAGTTTCCCGCGGTCAGTGTGGGACCAGCGCTGCGGTTTCCCCCACGGGGTCGGCCCTGCGGCCGGTTCTCCCCAGATGGTTTCCGTTCAGCTCAGTAATCGGCTGTGCTGTTTGTGGAAACGGTTTGGCGCTGCTGAGAGAGAGACGTGGCCTTCGACCCTGCTCTGGGGAGACGGCCTTCCTGCCGGTTCAAGGGTGAGGTGGAAGAAGCCTGAGAACCTTTGACCTCGGTCTGTAGAGGTCAGATTCATCACGGCCGCATCCTTGGTTTTCTAAATGCCAAGACCACTCAGTGTCCCCTCCACATGCCACTCTTTTATAAACCTTCCTTTGCTTCCAAAATAAGAAACCCTACACACGCCCGAGTGCTGTTGTGTCGGGCGGTGCTCATGTGTATGACAGCTCCCCTCCCCTTGAGTGTGTCTGACACACCGCTGGCTTCCTGGGCAGAGTCGACACACTCACACCATCCTGGCGGCATTGTGTGACCAAGTTCTTGTCACCTGAATGACCGCAACACAAAACCTGTACTTTCTCTAAACGGTGGTTGTTTGCCTTGTTCTGTGCACCAGGGCGAGCCGCTGAGTTTGGGAGACACTTGTGCTCCCCGTCCCAGAGCATCTGGGGTGCTCCCCATCCTAGAGCAGAGCCCCTCCTACAGGAGCCGCAGGAAGCGCCCTCTCAGCACCTGGACAGCGAGCAAAACTGAGATTGGTGCAGGGTGCCCAGGGCCAAGGCAGGGAGGTGGGTGCTGGGGTGCGGGAGGCAGGGGGGGCCCTCTGTCCCAAAGGGACTCGGGTGCATGTGGGGAGTTGGGGCTGAGGAAGTGTGGGTGGTTTGGCTACAGGCTGGGAAGAAAAGCCCAGAACAGGCGAGCCCCCGCCAGGCTGGGGAGTGTTTTCAGGGCTAAGCAGGAAACCTGGACTCGGATTCTGAGAGAGCGTTGGTGAAACCACCCTTTGTAGCCAGGTCAGACAGCCCCCACCCCATCCCAGCCTGGGAGCGACTTGCTGCTGGAGCCGCCTGGCCTGGGGGACTGTGCTCTGACCCCCCACACACACCAGTTCTGGAGGGGCCTGGGGCAGACACAGCTTTCTCTCCTGACCCGAGGACAGGACTCCACTGTGGGGCAAGCCCTGGGCTGGAGGACAGGCTGCAATCCGGTCTCCAGCTCCTCCACCCCGACAAGCACACCTGTGAGCCCAGCGCGTGGGAGCTAGGCCCCTGCTGTTCTCCACAAGAAACCCTCCCAAGGCCATGGACACAGTCACCGCATCTGGAGAGGGGTGCTGCCTCTGGAACGCCTGAGCATTTCCAGGGGCTGCTCTGCTGGACAAGGAATTTAACCTCTCGGGAAGAGGGGTCCAGGGGACAAGTGCCAGGAGTGTCTTCAACCCTTTGCAACAATGTCAGACACTTTCTTGAGCTCCCTCCCCCCGAAATCTCCCAAGAAACCGCAGCCCACACGTGTGTCTGCCCACTTTGAACTCCCAGCGCCCTTGTAGCTGAACAATCGGCTTTTGTTCACGCACCGTGTCAGGTCTTCATGGGGCCGCGAGCTGCTGCAGCAATGAGGCCGATCCATGTGCAGCGTGGACGCCATGATGCCCCCGTCCCACCCCCTACACGCACACACAGCACATGCATGCACACACACATGCTCACACACGTGTGCACACACACAGCTCCCAGCCCATGCCATGCCCGGAGGTGCGCTGGGAAACGGTTTCTGAGGGAGTGAAGGGGGACCGTAGAATTCACACGGGAAGCCAGAAGACACAGGACCAGGCCAGGGTCTCATGACCTCCAGGCCTGTGTCTCTGACTCCAAGGTGTCACACCACTGTCACACATAAATATCCCCAGACTCCGTCCCCTGTCTAGTGCCCCGGTGTTGTGCATGGGCACCTCAGGGCTGTGGTTTTCTGTCGTCGCTCCCCTTGAAGAACAAGCCTTAGAATAAACGTTCCGTGGAGACAGGGCTGGGGGAGGAGATTGTGGGTCTGGATGCCCACCGGGACCTCTGAGTCCTGCCAGAGCTCCCGCAGGGACAGCGGCCCCCCGCCCCACCCCTCCCCCATGGGTCTGTCTCTCATGCACACGCACACGCACACGCACACACATGCATCTCACAGGAAGTGTCCTGACTCAGGCCCTCGCAGCACGAATAGGTCTTGGGCAGCGACTGAGCAGAACAGGCCGTGAAAGGTCGGGCACTGTGTTTTCTCCCGCCTCTGAGAGCAGGAAGCTCTCGCGTCGGACCGTTCTCCTGCGTCCCTCTGGGCGGGGGCCGGCTGGAGCACGTGCAGGACAGTCTCTGAGAGCCATTCTCCTTAGTGATCGTGGGGCTGGCTAGTGGTCTGTTGTTAGTTTTGCCGGCTCGCGCTCGATCTGCATTTGTATTGTGCACGTCTGAGCAAGAGTCTCACACAATCACTCTCTCTGCCATGCTGCTGCTTTCATTATTTTTTAATCAAGTTTTCTGCAGAATAGTGTGGTTTAAGTTATTACACTCAAAATGAGCTGTGGAAAAAACCCAGAGAACAGTGTGTGCAGGGAGCTGATGGATTGCTCGATGCTTGCATGTGTTAGTTGGGGGAAAAACAAATTTTCTATGACCGCTCTGCCAGCCCCCGATGTGCGTTAATGTGATAAGCGTCTGTTTTATGTGACTCACTTCAGGCCGTGAACAGAGCTCGCCCGGCTTCTACTTGTCCTCCTGGAGACCCCGGGTAAAACGAACATCCCCTCTGTCCCCCACGGCTAGGGGCTGGGCGGGGCAGACCTGCCGGGCTGCCCCCGAGCTGGTCTGAGCCTGCCGGGTGCCCGGCCACGCTCTCGCTGGCTCCACACTCTCCCCCTGCCTCTGCCCTTCCGGGCTCCCCTGCGTCTGCGTGGGCCTCGGTCTGGGGGACGCCTCCACACTCAGGCCCGCCCTGCTCCTCAGTCACTGTCGGTTCCCCCAGGCGATGCCGTGCACCCGTGGCTGCAAACTCACCCACGTGCCCACGTGCCCACGTGCCCACGTGCAGGCGATGCAGAAATGCCCACTTTTTGTTTTTTGGCTCTCATCTGAGCTCCAGGCTGTGTGTCCAGTTGTCTACACAGCGCCTCTGCTGGGATGGGTCAGAGGCCACTCAGACTCCGGCCACCTAAACTGAGTTCTGAGTTCATGACTGTCCCTCCACATCTGCCTGCAGCTGGGGGGACTCTGGGGGCATCTGCTGGGCTTGTGGATAGTGGGGTGAGATCCCTGCAGACGGTGCGGACCACTGAAGGAAGCGCTACAGGAAGCCCTTCCCCAGCAGCACAGCCAGGGCTGCTGGCGCCGGTGCCGCAGGCTCTCGCCCCACCGAGGAGCAGGAGGTCTGGGGGCAGCAGGGAGGGCTGCACAGCTCCTAGGCCAGGCAGGTGGAGGCTGCTGTCAGCCGAGCGGGCAGGGGAGGCTGTTACTCCGAGCTTACGGAAGAGCTTACTCCGAGAACGGGAGCTGTGACAACGTCCTATCACCCACGTCAGGGAGCGGAGCTGGAGCCACATGGGAAAACATGTGTCACACACACACCCACGCCTATAACCGACACCTGTCACCTGTGAATATATACATATACACACGTACACGCATGCACGCACACACATACATCTAATCTACATCTATCATCTGTCTGTCTCTCTCTCTCTCACACGGACACACCAGCCTCTCCATGAGCGGAGAGGAAAGTCTGTGGACAGAGGGGTCAGTGGTGGGAGTGCATGCGCAGTGCAGCCGCCCCAGCAGGGTTTATAGACCCAAGATCAGAGGCTCCTGCTAGTTCGCCACCCACAGGAGACATGGGATTAGAAAACGAAGATTAAAACAAGAGGCACACGAAGACACGGGGCCTTTCTCCTGACAGCTGCTCCGCTCACCTGCAGGGTTCTCCTCACCTGAGCTTCCGACCCATCCACATGTACAGGCCCTCGCACTGAAGCAAACCTGTCTCTCTCTCCTCCACCCTCTGCCCGACCTGAGCACTGGCCTGTGTCAGCAGCAATCGGATTGAATCCGAGTTTCCAGTGGGGTCTGCTAGGATCGTGTTCCATGAAACCCTCAGCCTGGGGTTTGTAAACAAGCTCACGTGCTTTGCCTCCAAAACCCAGACCGAAGAACATCCTTAGGAGCCTTGGGCCGGCAGCAACCCTGTGGACAACGTGCGAGGCCGTGAAACACGATCGGTGCAGGAGAAGCATCGAGAGGTGACAGACGGCCCCTCCGTCGGGAGCTGGCAAGTGGCCTTCTGTGCAGTCGAGTCCTCACTCATGTCCCCGCCTCACCCGTCACCCTCCCTCCTGTGACAGGCAGAGTAAGGACCCCGGGGAAGTCTGCGTCCTCACCCCCAGCAGTGTGAACATGCCGCCTCATGTGGCAAAGGGACTGTGCAGGTGTGACCAAGAACCTGGAGGGGGTGGGCCTGGGCTGTCGGGTGGGCCCCATGCAAGCACAAGAGGGAGAGAGGCAAGAAGGCCAAAGCCGAAAAACGGGGGACATGTCAGAGGACCCAGAGGTCAGAGAGACGCACTTTGAGGTTGGAGGGGGGCCACGAGCCAAGAAATGCAGGCACCTCCAGAAGCTGGGAAGGGAGGAGACAGTTGTCCCCCGAGATGCTTCCAGAAGAAACAGCGCTGCCGACACTTCCGTTTCAGGTCTCTGACCTCCAGAACTGAGAAGGAATGAGGCTGTGTGACTTCAAGCCACTAGGTGTGTGGTGATCGGCTCCAGCCGCCCACGGAAACTGCACTCGCTCCCCTCCCCGCCCTTCCAGCAGCAATGCCAGTCAGGCACCCCGCAGCCCCCCCACCCCCCGCCCGGCTGCGCCCCGCTCTGCTCCCACCGCAGTCAGGAGAGGGAGTGGTGGGGCCTTAGCTTGCTGATGCCGTCAGCAAGACAGCATATTGAGGTCTGAGCAGCCAGCATTGCCCCCTGGGGGCATTCGCAGAGCACGCGAACCAGCGACCAATCAAGGTACTGATCACACACCTAACTGACCAATCACTAACAAGGGCACGAGGTGAACACTCACCGGGGCAGCCTATCAGAGCAACTTCCCTTTTCCTGTCCCTATATAACCCCCCCCCCCCCCGCCGCTTAAATAAAATTTGGCAGCTTGAACAGAATCCTTTGTCTTGCTGCCGTTCTTCACGCCTCTTGCTCCCACCCCTATTCATCCGTTTCAGGTAGGCTGGGAACCCTCGTTGACTGCTCCGTAGGCCGGAGCAAGGGAGCACTGGGGGCCCCTGCCCCCCCCTCCTCCCGATACCACCTCCAGCAGGTGCCGGCCCCGCCCATGGACTCGGAACTGCCACCTCACCAAGGGCCACAGGCTCTACCAACGTCACCACCTCCCGTTGCCCCTCCTGCTGGGTCTCCGGGGCCTCACCTTCCTCCCTTGGCTTGTGTAGCCCTTCTCACACCCTGAGGGCGAAGTCAGCACATTCAACTCCCTCCGTTAGAGTATCCACCTCGGGTTACGGGCTCTTGGCTGGAGCCACCCAAGCACCAGCCATATTTCCGACGTCCGCCATGTTTGTGTCCCTTACCAGGCCTTCTGGTTCACCAGGGGCCAAGCCGAGTCATCGTTCAATGCCACCCCCCACCCCCAATATTCTTTAGATCAATGGCTTTCCAGAGCATTGGAGGTCCTGGCCCTCCCCCTCCGACTCCCGTCAACACAGTGAACTGGGTAACTCCGCACGAGGGCGGCCGAGTTGCCGTTTCATTCGTTTATGCAAATTGATATAACTCAGGTGTGAACCTGTCAGATGCATCTATGACCCAGTGACCTGGAAAAATGAGAGCAACTGCATCCGGCCAGGAAGTCTCGGCTCAACCAGCCTGAAGGTCCTCAGCACACCAGATCGCACACGTGTTGGTGCGTGCACTGCGAGGTCACTCTCGTCACTCCTGCTCAGCATTGCTGCTGCCACTGAGGCAGCCAGGCACACGTCCAGCCGGGGCCATTGTCACACGAGACCCCGCTCTGTGACATGCTGCTTGCTCTTGAGCTGCGGTCCCGGGGCTCCTGGAGCCATGGCGCAGGCCCCTGAAAATGGAACCTCAAGGTCTCATCATTATGCTGTTGTGTTAACTGACCAGGGCTGCCATTATAAATAAAAAATACCGCAAACGTGTCATCTCCCAGATCTGGAGACCAGAGGCTCGAACCGAGACGTCTCCGGGGTGGGAGCCTCCTGAGGGCTGTGAGGGAGTGTCGCACCCTTGCGTGTTTCCACATGTTCCTGGGCATCTGGAGCGTCACCCCCTCCCTGTCTGCTTCAGTCCCCGCGTGCTGTTCTCCCCCCGTCTCCCCTTTTTATGAGCAGACCAGACACGCTGGATTAGGGCCCACCCCATCCCCAAACCAGGCCCCATTCTGGAAAATGGAGCTCAGGGCCCCGACCCATGAATATGGGGGTGGGGGGCATGATTGAGCCCGTAACACCTACTGCCCCGGGAAGCCCTGCAGCCCCTGGGACTCTCCCAGGGTCCCCAAGGCTCAACCTTCCACAGGGTCCATTGTGCCAACACCCAACACAAAGCTCATTGGCCACAATGGGCTCTTTTCTCTATTTTTAATGCTCTGTTCGATGGGAAGAGCAAGAGCACCTTTGAGAAACCGTCCTTATTATTTGGGGGAGACAAACATAGACCTCGGACCCTCCTCTGCATCCCTCCTACAGTGTCTGCGCGATGGGCCTGCCGGGCCAGCGATGCAGGGCCAGGCACCCTGCGGTGTCAGCACCCAAGGGTAGGTGCACCTGGGCTGTCTGCCGGGAGGAGCCGGACACACTGTAGACGGGGGGACCACACCAGGGACCACATCACAGCACGGGGGGGGCCACCTGCCGCGTGTCCCTGTGCTCCACCTCCCAGCCCCAGTCTGAACAGAAAACTAACGTGTTCACTTCCTAACGTATCTTCCTATTCGAGTTCTAGTCACTTCTTCTGAACTCCGAACTTTCTAAGAAAGAGCTTATTTTAGAATACTTGTTAAAAAGTAAAGGAAAGAAAGACAGGGCACACAAGAACAGCACAGCAGCTCCCGTGGGTCGCACGACGGTCACCGAGAAGCGAGGGACTGGAGGCAGCACGAGGCTCAGGGACTGGTTCTGGGTAGCGGGCGTGGACGGGCACGGGCCTGTTCACCATGCACATGGAACAAACTCCTTCTCTCCGCCAGGGGAAGACAAAGCTATGAAAGCATGTTAACCAGCTTGCAGCTGGGGGCGTTCAGGGCTCGGCTCCCGAAGCCCAGGTTCCTAGGACAACGGGAACAAATTCAAGGCCCCTCTTCCTGTGTTGAGAAGCAACAAGGTCAGCCACACCATGCTTGTTTTTAAAGCCACCGGTAACCGTTCACTTCATTCCTTAAAGAAACTGTCCTGTCCCTCAGCCTTTCTGAGTCACGTTCCTCCAGGAATGCAAGAGCAGGGCGTACACACAGCAGACACACTGAGGGTGGTTCGGGGTCCTGGGACGGACCAGTGGTGATTGAATTGGTCCATGCCAATCCTCTGGAACGTCGGGGTATTTTATGTGAAGCTTCACTGAGGAGGAACATCACAGAAAATGAAGGGGACTCAGAAGAAGATTTCTGCAAAGACCCATCTTCAGCGAGCCATGCGGGACCACGCGGCAGCCTGAGACGCCGTTGGCCCGCGACTTCCGCCAGGTCCCAGGCCGGGAGCCCGAGCATCTCTGAGGCAGCCTCCTTGGCCCTCTCGCGCCTAAGTCCTTGCCACCTTGACTCCCGGGCCACGTGCAGATGCAGGAAGAGTTTTCCACACAAAGCCGTTTTGTTAAGACAGAACTGCAGCATGACCGGGGCGGCCGGCGAAAGTCATGGAGAAACAGACCCTCCTTGTCTCCTGTGAGCCACACACACGAAGAATTAGCTGATTATAACCCTCAGATAGGAAACATTTTCATGCTCCGTTTCGGGGGCAGGTCTCCTGATGGAAGTCTGTTCTTTGTTGAGTCCCCATTGTGCACTCGGCCAGTGCAGAGGAGCCAGCGCCGCAGAGTTTGGCAGGAAATCTCTCCTTCCTTTTCCAATTTCCCACAGATTCCTCAGACTTTGGCCCGTGAACACACGAAACCTACAAGCCCGTACTGTTAACTCCCTCTGCCTGAAAATTAATAGACAGAGCAACTCTATATTCCACTCGGAGCCTAAAACTGCAGCTCTCAAGATTTGGAACTGAGCTGAAAATCACAAGCCAGAACAAAGGCTATTTCAGTGACGTGCGTCTGGAAGAAAATTGGCCTTAATACCCGCAGTCTCCAAGTCCCTGCGGGCGGAGCGGAGGCAACAGCCTGTCGTTCCGGCTGCACCCTTTGCCCTCAGCCCCCCACCCCTACCCCCTTCTGTCCTGCTGTCACTGTAAACACGTTTCCAGGCTCTGAACCTGGGAATGCAAGAATGCATTCCCACCCGAGGGGTATTCCTCTGGAAAAGCCACTGTTACTGGTGCATGTGATCGGCACAAGAACAGTGTGGAGCTTGGGAGAGGCCCAGAGTCAAACCACCCAGGGGCTGGTCCCCACGCTCCCACCACTCACTATTAAGTTGGAACGCACAAAACTGACTTTTTTGTAGGTGAGGCAAAAACAATCTCATCCTTACAATTCCACACAGTTCAACTTAACTGACATCTCACCTATCTGAAAAAGGAGAATAAGAATAGGTTTTGGGAGTAATTCATGAAATAATAAAAGGGTTTTGGCTGCATAATTAACAGAACCCTAGCAGTAAGCACCAAATGCAGGAGGCGGTACTTCTCCCAGGTCAGCGAGCATGGGAGACCCCTGGGGACCTCGCTGACCCGCACGCCCTGCCTCAGAGGTCCTGGGAAGGACCCGATTCTGCCCTTCTCGCCAGTGCCCCATGACACCACTGCTGCCACCCGCAGACCACCACGCAAGCAGCGGGCATCACAGGGAGTTACCACCTCTGAAAACAGGAGCCCCCTCCCAGGCCCCTCCCTCGGGGACATCCACCTGGTGGGCCTGGGAGGGGCCCAGACTTCCTCTCTTCATCTGACAAGGACCTGACGGTGAGCTGCACTAGTAGGAAAAGCTCTGTGGGGAGCTCTGTGGCAAAGATGGGTAGAACCCTAGGCCCGAGTGAGTCAGGAGGGGGAGGAGACCGTTTCCAGCTGAGCTGTCAGGAAAGGGCCTCGCCCGTGTGACAGGGTTTGCAGAGTGGGTAGGAACGGACTCGAGATGTGGGGAGACAAGTGTTCCAGAGCAAAACAAAAGGGCGGCGGCGGCAGAGAGAGTCGGGCCACGGGGCCATGGGGCTAGCACAGACCTGCAGCACCAACACGCCCCGCTTTACTGTGCTCGCTCCACTGAGCTTCCTGGAAGTTGTGGTGTTTCACACGTCAAGGGCAGGCCCTCCACCAGCATGAAGACGGCAGTACCAGCTGTGCTGCACAGTCTGGAGCCCAGCCTGCAGTCTGTGGAGGGGTGGCTGTCTCGGGTGCGTCAAGGGAAAGACATTAAACGCCAAATAAAGACGTGAGGAGTTCGTCCTGAAAAACTAGGGAGACACCGGCCGCCAGGTAGAACAGAGCTGCTTTCGGCAGTGTGGCCATGCCTGGCCGGGCCAGGCCGGGGCCACACAGCCGCCACAGAGGCCAGAGTACAGCCCGTGCCTGGGAACTTGGGCCCCGTGGGGTGGGCCGGGGGTTGGGCCTCCCTGGGCCTCAGCCTCACCGAGGGCGGAATCTCCAATGATACATCACGTGACGTGTGGTTTTCCAAGGCGTCTGGTGTTTACGTCGTCATTCCAGAGAAAGCAGTGTCTGTGCAAAGCCCTACAGCAAGGGGCGATGAGGAGCCCTTTCCAGAATCACGAGGTCCCTTCTCATCGGCCACACAGACTTCAGGCACTCAGACGGCGTCCTAAAGACTCCATGAAGCTCGTCCCAGGCCTAATTCCTCAAGAAGTTCTATCTTTCCCTAAAACAGCATTTTATGTGGTCCAGCCCCCTGAGCCACAGGGTGACTGACAAAAATTCTCTCAGGAGAATCCCAGTCTTCCAACCCAAGGACACCCTCCCTCTTCCTCAGGACAATGCATTACTAACGCAGGAAGTGTCCTACCTTCTCCAAAGGGAGGATTCGGGCGGGCAGGTGGGTGGATGACAGGTGGACTGGGGGGTAGGTAGATTCAGTGGATGGACGGATAGATGTATAGATGAATAAATGGATGGATGGATGGATGGTTGGATTGGGGGGGGGGTAACACATACCTCTTCATCACCCCCAGCCTATTGGAGTGCTCAATTCTTTGAAGCTTCTTCAAACCCCAGCCCTAAGCCTCCCACCCACACCGCTCTCCACCCCCCAACCCCCCAGCCCTCTTGCTGGACCACCTCCCTCCCTTCACAGTCGTTCCCACCTGAGGCCCCGACGGCTCCCCAGGCTCCCGTTAGCAAACTGCCTCCCTGCACATGGGGTCCACCGCTCCGTGACACATTTGCCTCCTGGGTGGTCATGTTTTGTCCCACGTCTCAGAGTCCATGTTGTTGCGGTCAGGTGTTTTATTCCCCGTGGAGATGGCACCGCACATGTACCCACACCCAGGCCGACATCGCTCACGCTGGAGCGTGCCCTCGCGCACACCCCCAGCTTTAACCCTGTTCTTCTCCTGGGCAAAGGGCATCACAGAGCTTTTCCCCGCAGCGCGGCTCTGGCCTGAGTGAGGCCCCTTCATTTCTGGCGCCCTGCAATTTGCTCAGAAAACAAACGACAGGCCGCGTTTCCTGCGCCGGCCCGGAGGAGAAGGGTGAGGGGGTGGGGAAAGGAAACTGGGAGCAAAAACAACACATGGGTAAGGCACTTGGGAGACAAATGAAGGAAAAATTATTTCTTTCTTAAATTCTGACTCAGCTGTCTTAAAGGTACCCTCTACCAGACCCAAATACACATAAAATTTTTTTAAAAGCATTGTCAATCACGTGCGCTTCGGCCTTGTGGCCCCAGAAACGCCGGCCTGGGCGCTATGACCTGCTCTCGGACCGCGTGGCGCAGAGAGGGGCGCGAGCGGCCGGAGACACTTCTGTGCGCCGAGCCCTGGCTCTCCAACGCAGCGTGCCCTCCGCAATGCTCTCCACCAGGCGCACAGCCCCCACCCCATCGTCCCGCGACTGAGGCAGGCACCCTGCCCCGATGCTCAGCTCACGCCTGAGAAAAGGCTGGATGGCAGCCGCTGCTGCCCTGCAGGAGCCCACCCTGCGCCCAGCTCCTTTCAACAGCACTGCCCACCCTCACTTCCGCCTGCGGTCCAGTCTTGTCACTCTGTGAGTTTTATAAAGGAAAAAACGAGCACTTGAAGCCACACCACGGCCCAGAGCCACCCAGGAACTGGTGAAACCAGAACGGAACCCCTACCGCCCCAGTCCTGAGGCTGGCCTCCCCGGGTGTCCTGAGGCACGGGGACTGACCTACTCCTGGGCCCTGAATTGCAGCCCCACGTGCAAGCTGCGCCAGTGAAAAACCAGAGGGACAGAGCCCGCCATACACACTTACCGGCATGGCCCTCGTCAGTGACCTCCAGCCGCGGCCCTGCCCGGGCCCCCGGTCCGCGCTGCCACAGCTGTGCAGGTAGCTGTCCTCCCACGGCCACACGCACCTGTGGCTGCTGATGGGCAGCAGGCCTTCCCTGGCGATGGACCCCGAGTCCCCACTGAAAGTGACACACTGTGACGCTCCGAGGAAGCCCCCAGTGCGGAGTCGGAGGAGCAGTCGGTGGCCCGGAAGAGGGCCAGCAGCCGCCCCGGGCGCAGCTTTCACCAGCACGTTCTGTGTTTTTCCAGGCACCTGCGTCTGCCCCACCAGGGAAAGCAAACACGCACTGTGTTTCTCTCCATCACTCTTTGGCCCGTTGTATCCATCCACCGGGTAAAACCACATGACTTTGTTTGCATGCATCAGTTGCAAACTGGGGAAATATTAATGTGTCTTATTCCTGGTCAACAGGTAGACTCCCTTCGACTCCAGCAGGCCTGGGTGGTCCCGTGGTTAAGTAGATTCACTCCCACCATTAAGCCTGGCAGGTGGGGCCGTTGCTCACACCTGGGCTGGGGGCTCGGCCTCTGGCTGACCACAGGTGGGTCCCACCCACTTCCCTGCATCCTTGGTTAACCAAAACCAGCCCATTAGAACCACACGGTACTTACCCGAACTCTGTGGCACCTGTAAAGGATTCCTGGAGACCAAATAAAACTCGGTTCGCCAAGGGCACTGCTCTCATAGCTCATTGCTCTTGCCATCAGCTCCTAAGAGCTGATTTTGGTCAGGCTGGTGGTCATCTGCGGGGAGGCCCCCGTGGCACACACAGGAGACAGGTTGTTCTCTGTGGGACCAGGGAAAGAACGGGACCCAGAGTGAGGGTGTGCTTTCTGTGGGGTCGGCCAAGAAGTCCGCATGGCCTTTTCCGTAAAATAAAAGACATTGTTTTCATTTTCACCAATATCTGTATTGATTTGGATATTCTGGGTCTGTCGGCTGTCTCCCGCCTGGTACGACGTTGATTGTTCTCAATTACTGTCTCAATTGGATCGCTGTCAACTTCAGCTGGTCCTCCGACCACAGGGCGTCGTCCAGAGAGAAGTCTCCAGCACGAAACTTCACAAAGCACTTGTGACACGTTCGAGCAGCCACAGCACCTTCTCCACACACGGCACAAGTCTTTTTTTGGTGTGTATTTCAGTTGTCTTTTTGCCTTTCTTGAAATAGTAAAGCATAACATGTCAAAAATGTTGTTTATTTTCTTCCATCTTCAATATTAAAATGGCTGCACAAAAATTCATCAACTTTGATAAGTTTTTTAAAAATGCACACTGATATGACAGCTGTCACAATACAATCTAACAAAACAGTTTTGAATGAACTTACAGACAGCTAAGAGCTACTGGAACCATCGTAAGGAAAACACCAAACGAACTTTTTGGCCAACCCAACCTCTAGGGTTACAGTAATCTTAGGGACAAGGTAGGTGCAAGTGGAACAGAACATGAGCGTGTCTTCACTCTTCTTGTCTTCTTTTGCTCAGCGTATCTCTTCTGCAGCTTCCTTGATCACAGACTGCCCTCCCTCCCTTCCTCCTCCCTCCCTCCCTTCCCTTCCCTTCCCTTCCCTCCCTCTCTCCACGTCCACTCGGTGCCCAGGCAATCTGCTAACTGTGTGTGTGGTTAAGGGGCGGGGGGAGGGGGGGAGAAAGCAGCCTTGGACTGAAGCTCTGGGGACAAAAGAAGCAGCCACAGGTGACTCACACCCCACGAGCTTTGACTTCCAGGTGCCGGGCTGGAGAGAGGGGTGGATTTGAACCCCACCCAGTGAGACGAAGGTGCGAACTGACATCATACGTTGAAGAAGGAGCTACTTGTTAATCCTGCCACTTCATTAAAGCCAGTGAAATGACACCTCCCGGCTCGGAGACCCAGAGGGTCGGCCCGAAGCCCTTTGTGTCACCGGCCATCACTTCCCGGGTTTGAGGATCTTGCAAATATAACCCGCTACAGAGTGAAGCAACAGACTCGGCTGACAGCCCAGGAAACACAAGGACACTTGGAATCAATAGCGTGAAATCCTTAGATGTTTGATCAGGAAGCGTTTGCTAGCTTTTACACTTAACAGAATTCACTGTAGAAAATAGAGCATTTCTTATTTTAGTGCCATCAATTTTTTTTAAACTCAACTTTTCACTCAACACCCATGTCATCTTATTAACCAATGTCACCCCAATACATTTAGTATAAAGAATTCAACCTTTAACCATGAGACATTTAAAATGTTTAACTTTAACTCTACCAAAAATCGTTACAACTAATGACCAAATTCAGTAAGTTTGCGGGATATAAAATCAATCACAAAAAGCTGTTGCATTTCTACACTATAATAATGAACTGTCAGAGACATTAAGAGAAATTAGGATAATAGTATTTATAATTGCATCAAAGACAATAATTTTAACCAAGGAGGCAAAAGACCTGCACACCAAAAACTCCACGACAATGATGAAAGAATCTGAAGAAGACAAAAATAAATGGAAAGATATTTTGTGTTCATGGATTGGGAGCATTGATACTGTGAAAATGTCCCTACCACCCAGAGCAGTCTACAGATTCAATGCAATCCCTATCAAGTGTCCGATAACACGTTACAGAAATAGAGCAAACAATCCTAAAACGTGTGGGGAAACACGGAAGACTCCAAATAGTTGGAGCAATCCTGAGAAAGAAGGGCAGAGCCGGAGAATTCACTCGGACTTCAAACTACATCACAAAGCCACAGTCGTCAGAACGGTGTGGTGGTGGTATGAACACAGACACACAGGTCAGGGTGACAGACGGGAGAGCACAGAAACAGCTCCACGTGTAGACGGGTAACTAACTTACAACAAAGGAGGCAAGAATGTACAACGGGGGAAGGGCAGTGCCTTCCACAAACAGCGCTGGGAGAAACAGGGCAGACACATGCGGAAGAGTAAGACTGAAACACTGCCTCGCACCACACACCAAAATTAGCTCCAAGTGGATTCAAGACTTGAACGTGAGACCTGAAACCATAAAGCCTCCTGGAAGGAGACATTGGCGGTGAGCCCCTTCAGGGTCTTGGAGATAACTGTTTGAACCTGACACGAAAGGCAAAAGTGACGAACGCCAATATAGATACGCGGGACTGCACGGCGCCGAAACGTTTCCCTGCAGCGAAGGAAACAGCAGCACAGTGAACGGGCAGCCTGCTAAACGGAGAAATAATTTGCAAATTATATCTTTAGTGAGGAGTTAATCTCCAACTACATAAAGAAGTCACACAACTCAGTTGCAAAAAAAAATCGATTTTAAAAATGGGTAGGGGGTCCTAACAGGCACGCATTCGAAGACGACAGACAGCTGGCCAACGCTGCCACTCACCAGGAAAGTTCAGATTAAACCCACAACGAGACGCCGCCACACGCCCGTTAGAATGGTCACTGCTAATGAGACAAGACACAACAAGTGTCAGCTGTGGGTCCCCCAGACATCAGGGGCCTCGTTCACTGTGGGGGGGGACCTGTACACAGACCCGCACTTACGTAAACATACCGATATACCCTTATGTTTAAAGTGTGGGGTGGATTCACGTTAACTTCTCCACAAAGCTGGTAGCTCTCTGACGTGCAGAGCTCATTGCGGACCGTCCGACCTTGGCTGGAGCCCCAGCTTCGGGGTCAGAACCAGGTGGGAGCCCCAGGCAATGGGCCCCACTGAGCTGCCAGCCGACAGCCGGGTTTCCAGAAAGTCAACACAGGACACCCATCCCTCTGAGCAAAGGCCACACGCTGGGCTGGCCTGTGAGGAGCAGTGACCAGGCCGCCCCTTGGTCTGAGAGGGGCTTCGGTAAAACCGACGTCCATCCGGCCGGGAACACAGTCTTCTGCCCCAGGGTGCCGGGCATCCCCCCTGCTGTTCTCCGGGCACTGGGGCCTCCTGTCGACTTCGCTTCCGCTTTTGTTGCCTGGACATTTGCCATCTGAACACCTTCTCCAGACGACCCACATGCGTATGAGCACCTCCCTGAGCCGCGGCGGACTCGGCCCGCAGCGGGGGGCAGACAGGCCTGTTGACACCCCTCGGAGAAGGGTCGGGGAGGGTGGCAAGGGGTCCCCTGCAGTTGAGGAGTAAGTGGGCCGGAAGTCCCCACCTCAACTCAGCAGTAATGCAAATGGAAATGAAATCACAGCTGTGGGTCTATTTTATTTGACGTTTTTTAAGGGCTCGGGAAAATAAGAAGAGCAGACTTAAATCAGTGTTTTCCAGGCGGGCAGGTTCAGGGAGAGTGAGCTGGCTAGTGGCGCCTTGTGGATCAGGTCTAGGAACAAATGGAAAAACGTGTTCACACACGTGGACTTGTAGCTCGGGCTGAGTGGGAGGCAGGCGGGTCCTCAGAGATTGGCTGAGAAGCGGGGTGTGGGGGCCAGGCCGTGGCCCTCTCCTCCTCCCCCTCCTTGCTGAGCACCCCATGCGTCTGAGGCCCGTGGAGCTCTCTGAACGTGCAAGGGCCGGGGCCCCAGCCCGTGAGGCCCAAAACGAGGAGCTGGCGTTCTCTCCCTGCAGAAAGGCTCCTCGGAGGGAAACCCCCTTTCCGCTCAGATTGAAACCAGATGCGGCCGTGCCCGGGCCTGTGACACAGAGGCCGTGTTCAAAGTTTCTAGGAATGAGCCCCGCCAGCTGCTGGAGCCCTTTGTAGCTCAGAGGCTTGTCAGGCAGCAGCTGGCAGCCCTCCAGGCCCAGAAACGACAAAGCCCGTCTGTGACTGAGGCCGCGTGAGGCCATCCTCTGCGGAGCTGAGAGCAGAGAGTTCAGAGGCGTCTGCGGTTCCACCAGCAGAGCTGGGTTTGGCTGGAACGACCCATCTCAAAGGGTTTCAGGACTCCCGTCGCCCAAAGTCACTCCTGGGGGTGCTGCTGTCTGGGCTGATGAAGCCCCTCACTCGGGTGGGGGGCAGGGACCCCAGGGTGCAGGGGGCAGGGTGGAGATAAGGGAACAGCTCTGGCATGTAGCTGATGCAGGCCCGTCACTTCCCACGTCTGTGGCCCCTGAGTGAGCCTCAGGAAGAGACAGACAGGGACACACGTGTCTTCACTTCCCCAGCAGAGAGAGGTGTCTGATTCCTTCCTACCACTGAAGCATCCGAGGGCCAACAGGAAGAGTGAAACTGTAAGTCTCAGTACATTTCCTCGCCCGTCTCTCGTGTTAACGTGAAAGGCCGTAGTTCGACGTAGACGTCATAGTCCAATTTTCCAGAGATTTCTCCTGAGCTTTTGTTCAAAGCAGCGGGTCACGTGGGGAGAAGGAGGCTGGAGCAAAATGTCAAAAAGGGAAAAAGCCACATCAGTTAATAGAGCCCGAGCCCACTGATCTCCCTGTGATCCGAGGCCAGGGCCCCACGTGGAATGCAGCCAGGGCGATGGGGAAGGAAACTCACCGAAACCGTCTTGAGACAAAGGAGTGTTCTTCCAGAGCTCCCCAAGACATCCCCCTGGACCAACTCCAGTCGAGCACCTCCGAGCAGCGCTTTCAACGGGCCCCGTCCTTGGGCGTGATTTTGGGAGCCCAGTTTTAGCAAGAATCCTGCCCTATTGGTTTAGAGGTCATGTCCACCCTGAGTGTCCACCACATGCCTCTGCCCCACCCTGTTTGCTCCGTCACCCTGCTCTCCTTCAGCCAGAAGCTGGCACCCTCTCAACCCCGGGGGCTCCCTCTCGGGAATTCTACACCCACTGACACCCCCGCCCCGTCCCCCCTCCTTGGCCCCGAACGCCCACCTGCCCACACAGCACTCAGACGCAGCCCCTCCGAGAGAGGTGGGTCTGAGGGCCTGTCCCCTCCTGCAGCCGTCCCAAGGAAAGCCCGTTTCTGCCACTCAACTCTGCGCTCTGGTGTCCCTTCGGTGAGCTGGTCCCTCCATCAGAACCGTGCCTGGGACTCCTGACGGTCTCGTCCACGAAGGCCATTTGTTCCTCACAGAGTAGGAGGCACTTTGCTTCAGACAGACGTCGTCACAGAGACCTGATACTCCGAGGTTCTGTACGTTCACAGAGTCCGATTTTGAGTCCAGAGAACCAGGCCCTTGTTCCAGCTCGGGTTTTAAGAGGCAACCGCAGGGCCCTGGCGCAACACCCTTTGGAGGGGCTCTGGGGCGGTCACCCCGAGTGCAGGGGTCTTTCTGGTTCCACGAAGGCGCACTCTGCTCCCAGCCCTGGCGATTTTCTCCCTGAGAAAGCCGGTCTGCGCACCCTTCCAGCTAACCCTTCCCCTGAGTGCAGGCCTTGCAGAATCCACAGAATCAGCACACACCAGAATCTTCCAGGTTCTTGTTCTACAGACGTAGGAGCTGACAGTCCCAAACATGGACCCATGGCTCCCGACACCCGGGACGCCCCCCCAGGAGTGACACAGGACAGGTACCAGCAAAGCTCCCAGCAGACAAAAGAAGGAAAGCGTTGAATTATAAGGTATATTTAAGTCATGAAAAAAATAAGCCAATAAGTTTTCTGCACCACAGAAGCAAAAAGTAAAAAAAAAAAAAAAAGAAAAGAAAACCCAAGTTATTTGGTTAAAATCTATCTACTTCCAGTTGTTAAAAATCCATCTTCTGTATCGTAAAGTGCAGGCCGCAGCCCCTGACAGAGAATCATTGTGGTTGATGGAGACCGGGTGGGGGGCCGGGGGAGGCCGGGACAGGGGAGAGTCAAGGAGGCGGGTGGGGTATCCAGACACAGACGCAGCCGAGAGTGGAGCCCTCTGGGTGCCATTCCCGGTCCTTCTCCCTCTAGGGAGTTGCTCTCCACAACAGCTGCTTGGGTGGGTATTGTGACTGCCCATGTTTCCCATATGAGAATCGCGGTTCAGGCAGATGAGGAAGTTGCCGGAAGTTTGGGGCTGGGTTCCTGCCCAGGCAGGTCACCTTACTCTTCACCTGTGTCACGCAGGGTCCCAGAGGAACCTGTGGGTAAGACACAGAAACACTCAGCTCAGGTATGGGGTGGGGGGTGGGGGCGGGGTACACAGGACTAGGGTAAGGGTCAACGTACTTGAGAAAGGTCAATGGCCCTTACTTTCAAAAACGGACAAAGAAGACTCGAATGACACCCCAGGAGTCTGACCCCCAGCCCCAGGAGCTCAGGTCTAAGCAGATGGCAAGGAACTCAGCAAAGGGAGCAGGGTGCTGAGCACCCAGCCCGGCTCCTCCCGGACAAGCCGCTTTAGGCCGGCACAGAGCAGGCAGCCGGGGAATTTGGGGGGCAGAGGGCACTCGAGCTCCACAATGCATTGGTGACATCTGTCTGAACATTCTTCGAGTCCTGTGGCAAACGTGTGGTTGGTTGAAAAGAAGCTCCCAGAGGGAGCAGACTGGGAGAGGCCTGTGCAGGGGGGTGGGGGGCGGGGCCTGGAGGGGGGCCTGAGTGGCCCAAAGCTCTCGGTCAGACCTGTTCCGTATCTGTCAACGGTGCGGATGGAACATGCCCCTGGGATACCGAGTCTGCAGGCATCAGACGTAGGAAGACTGAGAGACTCCATAATGGAACAAATGAAACCATGCACCTGAGTTTTTGAAAAACCATCCCCCCCAGGTGAAGAAAACCCTTGGAAACACTCCACGTGGAAAAGACTTCAGGCCAAGTGAACGAGGAGCCCCAGAGAGGCCGCGGCACGAGCGGCAGCTGAGGCGCGAAGGCCGCCGTAGGCTGTGTCTTTAAACAGTCGTCATTACCTGAGCGGTGACCGGTGACTGCATCCAGGACCGGGTTCGCTGTGGTCCACGGCGCATCTGAAGTGTGCACTGAGCGTGTCCACGGGGACCGACAAGGTCCCGAAAGGTCTAGAAGCCACGTCAGAAAGCGCCGTGGACAGGACCTGTGACTACACACGTCCGAAACTGGACTTGGCCCGTGCTTCTCTCCCAGGAGGCGCCATGTGGGCCGAGGGCATGGTCTACCCACCCTCTCCCCTAACCGGAAGTCTGGGTGTCATCCCCCCACCACCCACGGCTGACACCCGACCCCTCAACCCAGCCAATTCCTGTGACAAGCCCACTCTGTTCTCTCCGTCCACCCTGAGTTACTCGGCGTCCAGCATCGTTGCTTGGGCTACTGTAGAACCTCCACCTGGTTCTGCCTGTCTTAGACTCACGTCGCTTCAAAAAGATGTTGCAAAAAGTCAAATATAAATTTGCTCCTCTGCTTGGAACCCCACTGTCTACAAGATAAAGGCCAACCCCTCAGCCTGGCCTCCAAGGCCCTCCGGTCGCTGAGCCATTTCCATGGCAACCGCACCTGCTGTCCCTCATCTCACCTCACGGTGAGGCCTGACTGTGGCTCCCGGGAGCCCCCTTCTGTGCGGCCGTGAAACCGTGCCCCTCAGGTCTGCTGCCGCTGCACCTCCAAACCCACCACCCCACTCATGAAGAACACCCACCCTGCCCCGGAGAGCTGCCCCAGCCCCGATCAGGGCAACGGCAATGAGGCAGGGCCACCAACGGGACGCTGCTGACCTCGAGTGGGCCTCTGCGGTGGGAGGTCTCCCAGCGGCTGGCCTGCAACCGCTTCAGAGCTGCAGTGAGAGGCTGATACTCGACGGCCGTCCACCCCAGGTCTGAAGGTCCCGCCTCAAACACGCGCACCTATGGCTTGGCGCTCCTCCGAGCCCCTGGCTCGCACCTCCAGCTCCTGACGTGGACTGCCGGCCTCCAGCAGGCACTCGTCCGGTCAGCACTCCCGGGGCGCTGAGCCCAGCACACCATCGCCAAGTCCAGAACCCAGAGTCGCTCTGAGTCTCCTTCCTCCCTGGACCTCCGACCGGGTCCATCCATGCATACCCTGGGCTCTGTCTTTAAAAACTGCCTCCAGTCCAAACCCTCCAGCCGACTCCCGGCAGCCCCGCGGGCCCAGCCCGCGGGCCCGGTTGCCTGGCTGCCCCAGCTCAGCTGGCCTCCAGGTTTGGGCTCCTTCGCCCATCCATCCAGTCCTGATGCCGCAGCCAGTGGAAACCTTCTCAAGTGAATGGAGTTGTGCCGTCCATCCCCGCTCCAGTTTTCCATGGGGGTTCCACGCCGCATCTAATAAAGCGCGGTGCCTGCGGCGTCCTGTAGGGGGCAGACCTGGCCCCCGCGGGGCCTCATCACCACCAACCACCCCACCCCCACCTACTGGGGTCCGACCACCAGGCCTTCTCCAGGCTTTCTTGTCTGCTGCAAGGGCGGCCCCACCCACCCCCGGCACCCGGATTCCAGAGACTCGGAACTTAGACCAAGCAGCCCCCGCTGTTCCTTCCTGCTTGAAATTTTTCTTCAGCTCTTTAAGCCTTTCTCATATATTAAAAATTTTTTTGCAAGTATAGCCTCGTGTGATTTCTCTCCTTTTCATGATTCACATTCAGTGACGCTGGTTAAAATCAAAAGAAAGAAAAAGTAACAGAATCATGTTACCCAAGGTAATGAACAGGCAACGGTCTTCTCACAATGGGAATCTTCACGTCTGGGGGAGAAGTGCAGGCGGCATCTGGCTTGTGCCGTGCGTCTGCCGCCTCACCTCCCTGCCCGGAAAGAAAGTCCTCCGAGAGAGCACACACGCAAAGGCAGAGTGTGTCTGAGTTACAAGCAGACACAAGGCACCTCATCCACCTCCACCTGCAACAGTAAGTGGGTGGGAAAGCAGGGTCCTTGGAAGGACTCAGAACCGCCCAGTTCAGTGGTCCCCACTTGGTCCCGGGGGACGTCTGGCAAGGTCTGGGGACATCTTTGGTTGTCACAATGGGGGGGGGCACCACTGGTCTCTAGTGGGGACCGGCCAGGACACTGTTAACGCCCCATGAGGCCCAGCCCGCCCCAGGGCAGGAGGCTGCAGCCACGTCAGTGTGGGGAACCGGGTCTGGGTTCATCAACGGTCCTGGGGCAGGCTGGGGCGGGCAACACCGTCAGTACACACACACACTCGCTCACACACACGCACGCGCACGAGAGAGCATCGGGCATCCTCCTCGGCGACCATCAGGCCCCCCACATCAGGCAGCCGGGGAGCAGCCGAGACGTTAAGGGCGCTGCTAACAAAGATGGACGAGGTGGGACTTGAGGTCTGTCTTGCTGGGCAGCTGAGACTCAGGACTCCCCACGGAAGAGCGCTGCTGCCCCCTAGGGCCGGGGCCCGGGACGGGCCCAGAGGCTCCAGCCACAGGCCTGCGAGGGCCACTCGGCCTCCACCCCGCCGCCCTGATGTAAGAAAGAAACACTGGGGGCCCCAGGGCAAGGCCTCTGTGTGCAGCTGCCTTGGAAAACACGTGGCTCAGAGTCTGCAGTGCTCCTGGTTCACGAGTTCCTCCGTTTCTCGTGTGAGGGATGGGATGGGATGGGATGGGTGGGCAGTCCCGGTTTCTGACCAGAAGGTTGGGGGGGCACACTGGGTGACTTGCCTGCCTTGTCCTCCAAGTTCCTTGGGGAAAGGGGAAGACGCATCCACGGCCTGGACTCCCTGCCAGGACCCATCTTCCTGCTCACGCTTTTCTCCGATCGTGGCGAGACAGGGAGGGTTCTAGGTGAACTGCACATCCAGGGAACTCCCCTGCTCTCAGAAAATAGATGCAGTGGGGCATCAGAGCTTCAAGCAGCGTGGAGGGAGGCGCCGGGACCCCTCCCCTGCAGGTCCCGGAGGAGCTGGCCCTGGGCCGCCCCCCACTGAGTTTACACCCCCCCCCCACACACACACACACCAGGCTCCTCAGGGCCCTCCCAGGCTGTATGACACTGGGCAGGCTGAACCCAGACCACGGCGGCCTGCCCGAGGTAGGAGGCCTCCAATGTCTCTACCACACGGATTCTCAAACATCTTAAAGCAGAGAGAACACTTGCTGTGATCCTCACAACATGCCGTCGGAACAGATGCTGAACTGTTTCTGTGTTTTAGTCAAAGAGATCGTTTGTTTTTAAGATGAGATTTTGTCCTGACCCACCCAGGCCGCCAGACCCCAAACCCGCTCCGAGTTCATGGTCATTGGCCAAACAGAGACGACTCTTCCTCCTCACTGTTTTAAGGGAGGAGCCCCACCTCCCAACTTTGCTGGGGCCCTGCAAGCACCATGATCCATAGCTTTTAAAGTTGTTTGGTAACAAAAGGCTTATAATTTAAACATGGCTTTTCCCGTCACACCTCCTCCCCCACTCCGAGCGTCAGCACCGCTCCGTGAGATGTTCGCTGGGGCTTTGTCTCGTTTCCAAGCACCACGTGCGCACGGCCGGCTCCAGGTTCCACACTAGGCTCACCTGCGCCTCCCACTGGGCAAGGGGCAGGCTCTCTGTGCCTCTGCTCCCCGGGCGCTCATGCCCTCCACAGACAAGGAAACTCATGTCCTAGCGCCCCGAGCCACCAGGGAGAGTGGTGGAGAACCTGGAACCTTCCGGGGGCTCGGGGTGTGGGGCACAGCCGAGTTCACCCCACGCTCGTCCCCGACCGACCCTAAACACTGACTTGGGAAGACTTCCCTCACATCCAGCTCCGGACAACCCATGTCGCTTCAGACACGGGGGTCCGGTCACCTTGCAGGGGGCGGCAGGCCACCCGGCCAGGGCAGGGGGCCAGCCACAGCCACTTCCTCCCTCCACCCCCAGTGCTCCTTAAGGGACAGGCAGGTTGGGTGTTACTGGGGGCAGAGGCTGTTACCCTTCAAATTTTTATTATTTTTACAAGGTTCTACATATTAAAATGAATAAAGAGGAAAATCCCAATGAACTGTTATCAGTGACTATTTTCTGCTGCTGACGGATTTATCGTAAGAAAGTAGGGAAGCCACAGGAGGGATCATCGTAGTTCCTCAGACTCAACTGAGCCAGTTTGCCCACAGGAGATGCAGACGCTGGACGGAACCGAACCACAAAGCAGTGAGTGTCTCAGCTCTCAAGAAGCGCCAGCTCTGTCTGCCAGTGGACAGGGCCGGCGAGGAGCGGAAGCCCTAGCTCCCCGCACACACAGGCATCGGCTCCTGAAGCGAGCACCAGGGCCACGCCTCGGACCAGCCCGGGAGGGGGTGGGGCACCAGGAAGAGCCAGGTGAGGGGCGAGGGGAAGGCGCCAGCCTCCAGGTGCAACCCTGGATCCCACCGGGTGGCGGGAAGGGGCCTCACTGAGATGCTCAGGCAACAGTCAGGTCACGAGGTGAGAGTGCAGGGGCAGGACCATGCGGGGCTCTGACCCCAGACGTGGGTCTGGAGGACACTGACGTGCACGCTAGAGCTTCCCCCTCCCCACACCTGCACCTGCCTGCACACCCCGCAAATGCTGCCAACTCTTGTGTTCCAGATCCGCCCACCCGTGTGGTGGGGCGAGCCCCTGTGGCAAGCCCCTCCCCCCTCCCCCCACCCCCGGCCTCCCACAGCCCCAACCGTCCTCTAAGACTCAGCCCAGGAGCCCCTCCCGTCCCTTGCTCCACCAGGGTTCAAGGGCTCCTCCCTCCATCCTCACGTCACCCTGGACCCCCCCTCTCTGCACGTCGACCCCGCAGCTCAAGAGTCACCTGCATGTGAGGTTTGGGCACGACGTTCACAGATCACGCCCCAGCGGGACACCCGCCCTGCTCCACTCCAAGAGGCAAGCACATGCACTGTGGGCGCTGCCTATGGCCCGATAGTCAGCAAACCCTTTAAACAAGGGCAGTGTTCCCTCGCCAGTCTGTCACCAGAGCCCTGCCCAAGGGAGGTGTCTGGGTGCCGGAGGGAAGCCCCCACCGAGGAGGCTGGGGGGAGGAGCTTCGGGCCAGGAGCAGGGCGCGGCTGCAGTCCCAGGGTCCGATGTCCTCACAACCAGCCCGGCCTCTGCCTCAACTCAGGGCCAGGCAGGACCGGCGGACGGAGCAGGACCGGGGACCGGGGCAGAGCATGAAGGGAAGCTACCAAGGCCACCATAAAAGCTCCCGGAGGTCTGTAGGGGTGCCGGAGCACACGCGTGGGCACCACCGCACAGACTGCGCTGCCGGACCCCACTGGCATCTGCCAGCGGCGCTTCCCTCATCACTCATGCTGACCTCTGACGCAGCCCACACTTCCACCCGTCCAATGGGTGCCTTTTCACACGGCTGTCGAAGTGTAACCTGTCCCTCTTCGGCTGTGAATTCAGAGAACTGAAGCTTACTTTAAGAACACACAATTGATGACAGCTTCTCTCGGCACACCAAAATTAAAGCAGAGGCCGGAGGTCCTCCAGCAAAATCACCACCAGCCTCACTGGAAGGCGCCGGGCTGGGGGGATGCGGAGCCAGGCGGCCATCCAGTCAGAGGCGACTCCAGAGAGTGCCCGAGGGGCCGGGGCCTGGGGGTCACACTGGTGCCCCGCAGGCCCCCAAGAACGAGCGACCCCACCAACCCGGCCCCACTTTCTGTCCAGACTGGAAAGCGGGGCCGGGTCGCTCTGTGGCTCACTGCGGGTCCGAAACGAGGAAAGGGGAAGGCGCTCCCAGAAGCCCTGGCCCTTGCCCTCGCCCGGCAGTGACACCATGTCTGGGCCGAAGGCTCCGCTGTGCGCCGCGAAGAGAAGCCCAGCAAACCGCTCGCATGGAAGCCTGTGGGAGCCCTTCTCTTCTTAGAAGGACGGGCCGACTTTTCAGCTGCAGAGAACATGGAGAGAAAGGACGGTCCAGGTGGGAGAAGCAGCAAAACCGTGGGTTTTGCAATAGAGCAGGCATGCCGCCCCGACCGAGCATCAGCACGCTCCAGGAAAAAGCGCTGGGTTCATCCGGGAAAAGTGACTCTGTGTCAGGCTGCAGACCAAGAAGTCAGCGGGACACTCCAGCTCGGTGACACCAGGGCTCTCCGAGAGGCCCGCGGGCAGAGACACTGGCTGGCTCTCCCGACCTTGGCCTGAAGGGCGCACCAGCGTCCAGCTGTGCGGGACCACCGCAGCCACACCTCAGAATGAGCGATGGTGACCCAGGAAGGGACCCAAACGATGGCGGCATTGGAGGACTCACAGGGGTGCGGAAAATCGATTTTCTTTGGAGGAGCTGATGGGGCTGATTGTATCCTGTTTACCTAACACGCGAGGAAGCAAAGTGATGAACATTCTTAATTGCTGGTCCTCTGTGTAAACATGACTAACGTCCGCCATTTTATCACAGGGCACGTCTTACCAGGTTGTCTAAAATTATGTATTAAATAAAATCCGAACAAACCCTTCCTATGGAATGATCAGGATGTAACATACCCTAAATCAAAGGAAAGCTAATACTATTCCAATTGAGCACATTTCTACAACTACAAAGAGGTTCAATGTTACAATTCAGTATATGAATCTTGAATAACAAAGTGTTTTAAAGATCAACTCAAATGCATGATTTTAAAATGCACCTTATCACTTAATTTGGTTCATTGTTATATGACTCAAGAGTTGTGGCAAATAAATAAAATTTTTGCAATCTGCATTTTCACGGAAAAATCGCGCCCCAGGGCTGGACGTCCAGCCTCCGCATGGTTTCAGAGGCACCCAGGAGTCCTAGCTATGTGGGCCCCACGCAGGCGTGGCCAGGCCGGGTGACATCTATTTGTTGCAAATTCAGGTCAGGAACGAAAAATCCGTGGTGGTTTACTACATTGATCGTTTCATTGCTTTTACTTGATCTGTGATGGATGCAAAGTCTATTAAATATTCCTAAGTTTGGCACTACACACACCCCACCACCACAGCGGTGACCAGCCATCCTTGCTCCCCCGCGACCTCCGTCACTACAATGGTCCTCTGTCCTGATGACCTCGGGGGGCTGAGGGGTGCGTGGGAAAGACAACCCTAAAACAGGGAAGCATGCAGCATCCGACTTCCCGTAAGAACAATGGATGGATAAAGCTCCACGGAGAGAACGGACCAGAGGGGAGACTGCGGCGGAAGTGGCTTTCTGGCTGCGGCTGCGTTTCTCGCGGGCCAGCTCCCTTTCCTCCGGCGTCGTGCGCCCCCCACCCCTGCCCCGCCCCCGCACTGCCCCACCGGCCCAGAGACCTCTCTGGAGACTGAGTGGGTGGTCTAATTACAGTAACCGCGGTGTGGCCAGTTGGCAGCCAATTTGCTCTTTATGGGGAAGGCCCACTAATGATCCACATAATCACCATCATCAGCACGAACGCCTCCCAGGCCAGGCCGCCCGGAAACGCCGAGCCTGGGAGTGACGGGACGTGGGCGGCGGGGCCCTTAAATCCCCCGCAGTGGCAGCGCAGCGCAGGCCGGGCTGCACTGCAGGCAGCTCCGCAGTGGTCCCAGTCTGTGCGTTCTCGCGCGCACCAGCGTCTGGGATCGCGCAGCATTCGGTGTCCCTGTGCCCCGTGTAGAAGACCCGCCGGCGCCATGACTGAGGATGAGCTGTCCGCCCTGGTGGTGGACAACGGGTCAGGGGTGTGCAAGGCCGGCTTTGGTGGGGACGATGCCCCCCGGGCCGTGTTCCCCTCCATGGTGGGGCGTCCCCGGCACCAGGGCGTCATGGTGGGCATGGGCCAGAAGGACTGCTACGTGGGGGACGAGGCGCAGAGCAAGCGCGGCGTCCTGACGCTGCGGTACCCCATCGAGCATGGCGTGGTCACCAACTGGGACGACATGGAGAAGATCTGGCACCACACCTTCTACAACGAGCTCCGCGTGGCACCTGACGAGCACCCCATCCTCCTCACTGAGGCCCCCCTGAACCCCAAGATCAACCGGGAAAAGATGACTCAGATCATGTTCGAGGCCTTCAACACGCCAGCCATGTACGTGGCCATCCAGGCCGTGCTGTCCCTGTACGCGTCCGGGCGGACCACGGGCATCGTGATGGACTCCGGGGACGGGGTCACCCACACGGTGCCCATCTACGAGGGGTACGCCCTGCCCCACGCCATCCTGCGCCTGGACCTGGCCGGCCGGGATCTGACCGACTATCTCGTGAAGATCCTCACGGAGCGAGGCTACAGCTTCACCACCACGGCCGAGCGGGAGATCGTGCGTGACGTCAAGGAGAAGCTGTGCTACGTGGCCCTGGACTTCGAGCAGGAGATGGCCACCGCGGCCGCGTCCTCCTCGCTGGAGAGGAGCTACGAGCTGCCGGATGGGCAGGTGATCACCATCGGCAACGAGCGCTTCCGCTGCCCGGAGGCCATCTTCCAGCCCTGCTTCCTGGGTGTGGAGTCCAGAGGCATCCACGAGACGGCCTTCAACTCCATCATGAAGTGCGACGTGGACATCCGCAAGGACCTCTACGCCAACACCGTGCTGTCGGGGGGCAGCACCATGTACCCGGGCATCGCCGACCGCATGCAGAAGGAGGTCACGGCCCTGGCCCCCGGCAGCATGAAGATCAAGATCATCGCGCCCCCAGAGCGGAAGTACTCCGTGTGGATCGGGGGCTCCATCCTGGCCTCGCTGTCCACCTTCCAGCAGATGTGGATCAGCAAGCAGGAGTACGACGAGGCCGGCCCGCCCATCGTCCACCGCAAGTGCTTCTGACAGAGCCTCCACACAAGTGGGTACGTCTTCCCCGTCCTGGGTCACCGGCCCACCGCCAGCCAGTCAGCGGCCATGGGCGGCACACCTGCCCCGGCGTAAACCCCAAACTCCGGGCCCCCCAGCCCATGGGCTCCCCGCCCAGCCACCCCATCTGGGCCTCTGTCACCCTCAGGAAAATTTAGTGACAAGGAGTGAAATCACGAGAGACGTTCTGTCAGAATGGGGGACTAGAGTTTCCAAGCTGTAGAAACCAGTTCTTGCTGAACAAATTTAGCCATAGCAGGCTGTACAACCCTGTAAAAATGTGTATCTATTGAGCAAATAAGTCTTGTTGATTAGCGTTTTGGTCTTATTTTACTTCTTTGTAAAGGGATGAGGAGTTATAAGGGTCAATAATGTCTGCATACACATAAGCACCAGGAAGACAAAGCATCGTAAGGCGCACCGCCCATCTGACCAGTCGGTGGGGAGCTCCTAACTTCCCGACTGTCCCTGGTCCAGTGGCTCCACGATTTACTTTTTTCAACAGCAACGTCCCACTAGTGGCGTTTGCACGTCAGCTGTGTTTCCAGATGGCAGTGGGGCTGTGCTGGCCAGTGTCTGTCTTACTGAGCCTCGCCCTGCTGGAACAGCAGAAAGCTATGCAGATGGTGCCTGACATCTAAAACAGATATTGCAACACCCGATCGATGTCACTATGCTACAGTTCACAAGAATGATTTCACTTCGGTGTCTTCGCCTGACAGCACATGGCTTGAATAACGTCTGTGGGCCATGATCTGGGGTGTTTCTCTTATCAAGAATTTCACTGAGGGGAAATGTGGTTGCAGCACCTCTGTAAATTACACATTCTACTTCCAGTATTGTAACTGCAGTTCTATGTACAATCATGCCTTTTTTGTCCAGTAGCTAGCTAAACTTCTTTAGGCAGAATCTCTCTCACATACATCTTACAGAAGATCAGCATGCCTTCCCTTAATGTCCAAAAATGTCTAATGAATCCACTGACCATTTTCAACCATTTTTAAATACTTGAGCAGTTATTTTAATATATACTGGGGTTCCTGGTTATCTGGATGTTGCAGTTATTTGTATTTTTCAGGGTCCCCCAAAAAATTTGAAATATTTGGTGGAAGCAGTTACTTATTAAGGCATTATCAGATTCTTAAGAAGAAGGAATTTCTTTTTTTCCTTTTAGTTGGGAAACTTGTATTTAAAAGCTTTACATTGGAGTTTTTCAGCATGTTTTGCCTAAGGTAGATCTTTTCAAAGAATTTGATTTCCCTTACTTCCCTTTATCTGACAACACAATTTTAAAAATGCATGCAACCAAAATTAACCTCTAGAGGCAATGTATTTTATAAGGCTTGGAGTTTCCTTCTCCTTTAATCAATTTTAAATAATTAAAATTGCTTTGTACTTGCATTTCTTATTATTTCCCCTTAATTTTCCCCAAAGAAATGTGAAATGAGCTAGAGAGGGTCACTTTTTATGTGCGTATGTTACCATTGTGCACCTGCTACGTTTGACCATGTAAAGGGTAACAGGCAAGTGTCTTAGAAAAGAAAGTTCACTGGTCAGTAAGGCTGTAAATTCCTTCTCGTCTCGACTTAAAAGCTGGACTTCAGTGGATGAGCTAGCCTGCAGGAAATCCCTGGGCAGAGATAATTAGCAGCACTAATGACAGCCTCCCGGATTTACACGCTGTGACCCTTTCTGTTTGCGGCGCGGTTCTCGAAAACACCCTGACCTGCATTCACCAGGACCAGAGACAACATATCTACCCACCCACAGAGAACTTACAGGACAGGCACGGCGAACCTCCAGCACAGTACTATTGAGCCCTGGCTCCTTAGAAGAAAAATATGCGTTCCATAATGCAAAGGGGATGAAGAAGTACAAATAGGCAGTTACAGAACAGCCCTGGGGATGTCAAGTCCGGCACGGGAAACGGAGCAGCCAGAGAACTCACACGCATGACCCTCGGCCGTGAACAAGGGTGGGGGATGGTCTGAGGGAGTGGGTGGAAGGGTGGAGGGGGCAAAGGGGGGGAAGTGGGACAACTGTAACAGCATAATCAATAAGATGTAATTAGTTAAATAAATAAAAGGCTACCTCGCTTTCAAATAAAAAGAAGTGTGAACCTAGGGTCTCTGGATGCCCTGCTGCTCGTGAGCACAAACTGACGGATGAACTTGACATGGAATCTGCGCCGTCTGTTCAGGTAGCGCAATCGGCCTGTCACTCACCTGCAGTGCACCAGCCGGCTCGCCCACCACATCTCCTGGAGAGCATCACGGAGATGCAGACGCTCTGGCCCTGGGCGCAGAAACACTGGCTCGGCCAAGGACTAAGAATCCAAATGTGTGGCAGCTCAAGGCTCTCACGCCCGGAGCCTAAAACCCAGGGCAGACTCCAAAGGCAGGGCAGGCCTGTGGGCTCCGGCTTTCTCCATCTTCCTCGTACGACGGGGCAGCAGGGCCTGGCTGTCGCAGGTGATGTTCACACCGGCGTACCCGGTTCCACTCTCCCTCCGTGACCCACCCGAACAGGGAGCTAGGGCTGGGGCTGCCCCTCAGTCCCCCAGGGTTCTCTCCTCCCCACGGGTAACAGGGTCCAAAACCAGCACCTCCGCCCATCTCCCTGAAGAGTGCGTGTGTTTCAGGAATGAGGCCCCGCCATGCTGGAGCCCGGCATGCACAATTCTGCACTAGAGGAGGGCCTAGAAATGAGCACTGCCTCTTCCAGGCCACCAGAGAATGGCCCTTCGGGGTGACAAGGGCCTTACCACACTTATTTACTCGTTTTGCCGCTGTAACTTCGATGCCCGGTGCCAGCATTTCCTAGAGAAGGGCTTCGGCACCCTGGGGAGTTGTCGGGGCGGTAGTGGGGGACCATGTGCCATGGACAGGCAGGAGCCAAGGGTGGCTGTCAGAGTAAACACAGTCCCAGGTGCCGGGATGATTCAACCCGGACAGGCGAAGCCAGGAGGATCAAAGGGCGGTTGGGAGAATGGGCGGAGTCACCGAGTCCGGTCCTGGAGCTCGCGGAGCTGTGCTGAACGCAGCGTCTCAGAGGGCTCAGGCGCGGTCACGATCCTGTTCACCAGGGCTGGCGGGCCGCTGGAGCCTTACTGCGAATGCTTCCACTGGACTGCGCCGGAAACCGGAAAGTACGCAGCCTCCACGGCTCAGCTCAACTGCCGCTCTCTGTGGAAGCCTTTCCAGCCGCCCCGCCTCCCTTTCCAAGGACAGTCACAAGTTCTTCCTCTGTGCTGCGACGGGAGCGTGTGCACGTGCACGGCGTCACACCTGGGCCAGGTGTCCGTGCTCCCTGCCCCCCCACCCCGCTCACCCCTCAACCAGCTCCTGGCGGACAGAGGCAGGGCAGGCGCACTCGCCTCTCTGTCTTCCGAGGGTTCTCTGGTGCTGGACACTTAGCACGCCTCGTCTGAAGGACAGGCCAGCGGATCCGTGGCTCCCGTGCACCACTGACGGACGCCTCGGCTCCGCATCAGTCATTTCCGACTCCGCCCCCCGCGCCCGTGCGCTGGTGCCGGCCACTCTTGTGGTCTTTCCTCTCGGACACGCGCTCTCGTTCTCCTTCTTTCTCTTCTCTTCCCTTTCCCAGCCACACCTCTCACCCTTCTCAACATGCGGGGCTGGATTGTAAAATGTTCTGCTTTGCAGTAAAAGGTTCCCATTCTTCTGACTGGTCAAAGGATCAATCAACCCCATCTTTGGAGTGTGTGCTAGCTACGAGGCCATGATACAGAGAGTGTGTGTGTGTGAGAGTGTGAGTGAGAGAGAGAGAGATGGGTGGGGGAGGGGAGAAGAAGAAGACCGAGAGGAGGAGGGGTAAGAGGAAGGGAGAGGAGAGAGGGCAAGAACAAGTCTTTCGCTGAGGACAACAGCGTATTCAACTCTTCCAATCCATCTGCATTCTTGCTGGTGTTTTGTTTTGTTTTTTCTAAGCTCCAAATTGCTCTAGAGTGCAGTCTCAGGCATCTAACCCCCTAAGAACTCAGACATAATAATATATTGAAAAGTGTGTTTTTCTGGTAACTATTCATAGCTGCCTTCCAGAATTTACAAAAGGTTCCTTTCAGAAAATGTTTGAAGTTCAGAACAAAGCATGTGGCTTGCCCCATACCGCTTCCAGATGTTGGTAAATACAGCTGGACTGCCTTTAGGGACCTACACATGCGTGTCAGTAGAGAGACTGCTCGTTAAAATTAATTAATACTTTAAGACTTCCTTTTTGAATATGAAAGAAACCGTCTGGACTAGAAATGTCATTTTTTAGCGAACACCGTAAGGAGCAGAGAACACAGAGCCTCCCAGAGCCGCCTGCCTTGTTCTTCATCTCCGTCCAAATCCACCGTCCTAGCCACCGGGTTGTTTCAGGCTCAGCGAAGCCTCATCCGCAGATGCGCCTGCGTGACGTGATGACAGACACTGTGTCTAGACCACACCCCGACACCACTGGAAAATGGAAAATCGTACTTAATTGGCTGTTTGACAACGTGTAAGGCAAGTCACATGCCAGGCCATTCTCTCTGGGCCTGGAGGCGAGGCATCTGCCACGATGCACAGACCCCGAGGTGGCCACATGCGTGGGCAGGAGAGCAGACGGCAGGCCCGTGGGAAGGGTGTGCCCCTTTCCTGGCTGCCTCCTGGAGCGGGGCGAGCAGGGAAAGCCAGACACCAGCAGAGCCTTGTGCCTCCACGGCTCCTGCCTGTCCCAGGAGCACATTCCAGACTGTCCCCAAAGGCCACCCCCTCTCCTTTTAACTGGGAGATTGTTTTCTCCCACTCGACAAAGAGGGGGAAGCTGGTCTCTGTGAAGACGAAGCCACACACCTCAGCGGGATGCCGGCTGCTCCTGGGGCCACCCACGGCGTTCAGGGCCCATCCACGGAAGGTTTCCGCGGAAACAGGCTTTTTATAAATCCTCGATTGCCAGAGTAACTCCAGAGATCCCTGTATGTGGAATCTGTGATTTCTGGGTGACGAGTGGGTGGAATGCCAGAAGAAATAGAGAACACGTCCCTATTTAATACAAAAATGCACTAATTCAATAATGAGAGTCGGAACATTACATCCTTAGCTAAATAGCCAATTTTATCAAAGTGGAAGCAATTATCTGCAGCAAAACAAGCACAAAATATGTACTTTTTAAATTTTGATGAACTCGGGGAAACAAAAGCTGGTACAGATGATATCAAAGAAAAAGGAGATAGTAAAATGACAAAAAGAACATTTTTCCCCTTTACCTGGTCTCAGTACTACTTTATTAATGTTGGGCTCTAGGTATACCACTAAGTGATCTGAGTAACCAGCCAAAGTTGCAAATAAGAAAAGATAAAATCACTCGCTGTCTGTGCTGGAGTGAAACAGGAACCAGCAGGGCACCGGCCAGTGAGGTGTTGGGGAGGGAAGCAGGGCAGACCCTGCAGGACTCCTTCCACCATCTCGGTGTGAGGGGCGTGGCTTCCGTTCTGGGGGCGCTGGGGCTGAGAGCCACCATGATCTGCAGCCGGCCTGCCCACCTGCCCTTCTGATGCGGGCCCCGCAGAGACTGTTCTCCCTCCTGACGGCTGTTGGCCAGGCAGCCACCTGCTCTCTGGGGCCACGGAGGGGCCATGTCCCAGCTGTCCCACAGCGCCACACCCAGAACTTCCGAGAACCGCCCCACGGTTTCCACCCTGCGCTGTGACTGGGGGGCCTCACAGCAGGTCTCTGCCTCCCTGAAACGTATGTTTGTGTTGTTGTGGGTTTGCTAAGACGCTCCTCGGAGCCGCGCCTGGCCGGACGAAGGGCCAGAGCACAACCGTGCGCACCCGCGGGGGGGGGGGGGGGGGGGGGGGAGGAGGAGCCACCGGAAGCCGCCTGCACTGTTGTCTCTTCTCTTCCTCCGGGGCTGTTCCAGCCCAGGTCGCAGGCTGTCTGGGCAGACCGAGCAGATGCACAGATTGACTCAGAACTGAGCACGTCTGAGGTTTCTAAGACGTGCTGTGAGGAGATTGTTCGAGTCACTTGGCAAATGGGACGCGTGGAGCGTGCCGTCATAAGTCCAGGAGCAAAGGCTGGGCCGTTTCTGGGACTGTCTGCACTTGAAGAACTGAAATGGTGACGCCGACCTGGTTGGGGCACCCACATGGAAAACTCAAGAGTTGTGTGTGGTGTCAACCTCTTTTATATCATTTCCTTGGAATTAATTTTTCTTTTCAATTTGAAGAGCTCAATCTGTTTGTCATTTAAATTCAAGCCTAATGACGAGTTGGATTATTTCTTAGTTTTATTAGAGTTGGGTTTTTAAATGGGTAGCCCTATTAGGCTTTGTAGAAAGATTCTACTTAAAAGAATGCTTCTCTATATCACTTTTCTCAATTTCTGAAATAAATAAGGCCAAAAGTTGTATTTCATTGTATTAGTTTTGAGCATGTGTCATGGGCGACCATGAAAAGAACTAAACAGGAATTGCTGGAAACGCCGCATGTTCTCCTGGGAGGCGAGCGCATGGCCGGCGTCCGTGCCTGTGTGTCTCTTGAGAGTCCGTCACCCCCTCAGTCCGGCACCGACCTGCGGCCTCCCCACGTTCGAGAGCACGTGTTCCCTCTCCAAAGCTCCAAGCCTTCCTGTTGCTGGGGCCAGAAATAAAAATTTCAAATGTCAAAAACCTCTCACTCATTTTCAAAGAGAACAGACTTCACCGATGTGAGTGGTTGGTGCGTTTGAGCTCCGAGCAAATGTTTGTTCTCACTCGAGTTCTGTTCCTTCTGCCGGTGGACCCCCTCGAAGCCCACGGTCCTCCTGCCACCGTGGCCGCCCCTGCGGTGGGCCCTCCTCTGAGGACCCGGGAGAGCGCCCGCTGAGTCACTCCCCTACGGGGGTCCTTCAGTGATGCCTGGGCTCCGGCCACTGTGTGTACTTCTCAAGGCCAAGGCCACGGGCTCCAGGTTTCCTGGATAAACAGAACTAGTGCAGGAAAGGGCCTGTGGTCAGTCTGCTCTGCCGTTCTGCTCCCACGAAACCTTTTGATTCCTCCCTCTGTATGATGGTGTGGAACTTCTAGAACCTCAGCTTCATTGAACAGGGCCGCCCCTCAGTCCAGGCACCCAGCCACGGTCGCAGCCTGCAGCCAGACACTGTCTCAGCGTGCAGTGGGCAGAACGCTCTCAAGTTTAGTCCACACCCACGAAGGACACCTGGCAAAGGCCCAATGTGCGATGCTGCTGCTCCCGCTTTGCTAGAGCACCCGTGTCACCAGCTTCTCTCCGCACGAAGGGCAGAGCACCCCTTGCACGCAGATCTCCAAGCCCTTTGTCAGAAGAGTTGAGCGGAGTGCTGCAGTTCCTTTTCCTCCACGTGAGCCCTTTCCTCCAGATTCTGACCTCGGAAGTGAGCACCCAGTCACGTCAAGTCCTGACTCTGGGTCTGGAAATGGCAGAGGTGACCGTGGTGTGGTCGTGAGAACAGGTATGCTGGTCATCATGTCTGGTATCCTGCTTGTGCCGTGGCAGGCTGGCCCCCAGAACCCCAGGACCCAGCCTCCCTGGACCGGGCTTCTTACAGGTTGAGGCCAGTGGGGGGCAGGGCCTTGGGCAGGGGGTTCAGGGGCACAGAGCCCCAAGTCTGCATTTTCCGGCCTCCTTCCTTGGCCAGGGGCCTGGCTGGGACTGGGCTGTGCTCCGTGGCCACGTCAGGCAGCCCTCTTCCTGACAGCTCTGGCTGAGCTCCCGTCTCTGCTGCCTTCCTTTGCTTCCTGGACCCTGAGGGCGATGATGGCCTCCTGCTGTTGTTAGCACCGGGTCTCCACTTCTGCTAGACCTTCCCAGATGCTTCCAATGTAACGTCTCCTCAGTGAAAACCCTTCAGGCACTCCCTGTGTCACCGGCAAGGACACCACCTGATACACTTAGCTTTTCCTTTTCAGGTGCCTCCCGTCAGGTAAGGCTGCCTCATGTACACTTGTGCCGCCAAACGGTACGGCCACATCCCACGAGGGAAAGAGGCCACTCTGGCTACAAGGGGCGGGGTTCAGCATGCGGGGTCTGCCAGTTCTCAAACCCTCCAACCAGCTCCACTCCGCAGTTCCTGGAGTCCCACTCTCTCCCATCACTGCTCTGAATTTGACGTGAGCGTCCTGGTGGATCCGTGAAGTCAGCCCGGGAGTTTGTTTCTCAGGTACCTCGGCTTCACATCTCCGACGTATGAGAGATTCTCCAGCTCAGTCTGTGCCCGGAGCCCTGTCCAGGGACCCGAGTTTGCCGTTTGCTCTTCCAAACTGGCGAGCACCGATGGAGGACGCCGTCCCTCCTGTTAGTCCAGCACAGTGAGCACTCGGCTCCCCCAGCCCCGCCCCCCAGAAAGCTCTCCATTGGAAGTGACCCCAGGAGCTGTTTGATGAGCTGCTTCCCCCGTTTGCACTGACAATCTACTGGACACTTGCGGGGATTTCCTGCCTTCGGCCTGAATGGGGCCAGACGTCCGTTTCTAGGTCGCCCGTTTCCTGAAGGGCCTCTCGCCTGCCGTTCCACGCGCTGGCGTCGAACCGTCTCCATCAGCATACTTGATGTCAGGCAGCAGAAACGGCCGCTAGCGAGCGAGAAAGGGAATTTGGAGGAGGAGGATGAGTATCTCACAGATTCCATTCTCGGAAAATGGACAGAAACTAAGAGTCTAAAAAACTTAGCTAAAGTCATGCCAAAGCCATCCTGCCACGGACCCCGTCACAGGCATCAAAGGCTCTCTCGTGTCACTGAGGCTCTTAGAAATCTCTCCACAGTTCTTGCCAGTCTGGGTCACTTTCCCAGGTTCCCAGGGCCAACTGAGCCTGACCTCCGCCCGCTGAATGGTGGGGGGGGGGGCCGGAGCTGGCCTCCCTCCATGCTCACCCCGAAGGGCTTCCCGTGGACCTGAAGGGGACCTCAGTTGCTGGTCGGTTCAAAATCAAGGCCAAAAACGAGTGAAGTAGCGCGTCCCCTGTCCTTGCCCGCTTCTGTGCGCAGCAGGGAGGACAGGGGGAAAGCCCACAGCCCCTCCCCACAGCCACCGCCCCCCCAGCACCACCTGACCACGGTTGCTATGAAATCTGCCCCCTGAGCACAATTTTGTTTAATCCATCGACTCCTTGAACCACTTTGTGTCTTCCAACCAGCTGACCGAGGACTGCTCTTCCTTGCTGTGCCCTGGGCGGACGGCCCCTTTCTGTCCACTCTGTGCTCCGGTCAAATGCCCCTGCCCCTCAGCATCACCTCCCCCGTCACCGCCCCCACAGACACCCCCAGATCCAGAGCCAGCCCGCGCCCTGCACCTCCCGTGCCGTCTCCCCTCCTCTCCTTCCTGCAACAAGTCCCAGTCACGTCCCGAAGCAGGATGGAGCTGCATGAGAGCCAGACACACCGACGCTGGCACCCGGCAGTGCCCATCCCCGCTGGGTGACACTGCAACGACCTCTAAGAGCCATCGCCGCCTCCCTCCCTCGCTCACTCACGGGTGGGTCTCAAGACACTGCTTCACGGGCTGCTAGGTGAGTGAGTGCCTAGAGTGCTCCTGGCCCATGGGGACGGCGTCTTTCCAGATCTTTCCTCCCTCACATCTGCTCCTCGCCCACCAGCACCCTGTACTCAGCTGCGCCCGTGACCCCCACAAAGGCGCACCACTCAGCAGAGAGAGTGGGCGGCTTCCCCGCAGGGACGCACTGGAACCAGAGCTCCCTGCCCACTCGACATGGCATTTGACCTTCCTCCTCTCGCCGCGAGAACACTGCGGTCCGACCGGCGCGTTTACGCTCCGCATCTGTCCGTGTTTGTGCAGCGCCACCGCCGCTCTCTCCTGTCTGTTCATTCTCTAAAGCGCATCTGGCTGGGGCGGCCGTCACCCGGGCCCAGAAGGAGGCACATACCTGTTTTGCTCGGTCGGCTCAGCGCCTGGGACAGGGCCAGGAGGAGAAGAAATGGTCGAATGGGGGTGGACTTCAAGGAGACGTTACTTTAATACTCTCTAAGGCTCCCTTCTCCACAACAAACTCACTGGCAGGCCTCCACGAGGTGGATGGCGAATGTCCCCCCATAACTAAACCAGGAAACCAGGCCCAGAGGTGGGCACCCTGTCCTGGTCGCTGGAGGGTCTGCCTGTGGCCCAGAGAGCAAGGGGACAGGGACGCAGTGACATGGAAAAATGCCAGGCCTGGACTCTGACTGGGGCCGGGCTTCTCACACCCTGTGTGAGTATGGACAAGTGCGCCCCCCTCACTGAGCCTCGGGTTCACCATCTCTGAAACTATGTCATGCTACCCACTCTTGGGAGGGGCGTGCTTAGGGCTGAAGAAGGGATAAAAGCATCTAGAAGAGTTCTTGCTAAATGGTAGGCTCTCAGCAAATACGAGTTCTCATTTGCCCTTCCTTCTTGACCTTGGGAGAAACTGTAGAGGCCAGAGCCATCCTACTTGGGAGAAAGGAGCTCAAAACTGGGAGATGGTCCCGTTTGGTTGGGAGCCCCTGGTACCCGTGGCCACACAGGGGCTGTGACGTGAGGACCCTGGGGCTAGCAGCTGGTCCAGAACCGCTGCTCCTGGTTTGGGCTGTGGCCACTGCTCATGCATTCCCCAGAGCCCTTTCTTCCCTCTTATCTGGACCCTGGACCAGCAACAGCTGTGGGCAGACAGCGAGCCCCAGCAGCACACCCCAGGAGCTGTGCTGCCCAAACAGGAGAAACCTGCGCAGGCGTGGCCCCCTCCCAGGGGGCCCCTCCCATCAGCTGCTCCTGCGACCTTTGTGCAGTGTGACCCACGAGCCTCGGGCCAGCTCAGCCCAGGCTAGGCGGAGGCTTCTGCAACCAGCTCCTGCCCCTCAGCCTGACAAGCAATGGTTCATCTCTGCGTGAGGGACACTGGAGACCATGAACGCAGCCTCTGGAGGGTTGACGCCCCAAAGCACAGTGCACAGGCCACAATGGCGGGCACAACCCAGGGCTCTGCACACGGCCCAGCGCAGCGTTGCATGGCTGGCCCGTGCCGGAGACCAGAAGCCAGTGGCACCCTGGCTGCTTCCATTATAAGCGGATCATCCTCTGCCTTTCTCCAGCGGGCGCCAGGAACAAAAGACGAGGGGGTATCAGAGGCACAACCCCCTCAGGACAAGCCCCTGAGCCCCGGTCGGGTGCTTCCATGCCCTGTGTCCTCGGCCCACACCTGCTGGTGCTGGTTTTCCCGGCAGGGCCAGTGGAGCCAGGACACAGAGGGGTCTCCTGTCTCTGAAACCAGGTCTCGGCCGCATGGACGCCGCCCTCCTCGGAAACCACGGTGAAAAGAGTGCCCGGCTGGTCGGGAGGCAGCCCCGGAACTGGCACCATGAGTGGGAAGGGTGGCGCTCGGCTGCCCCGGAGACCCCGTGCCCATGGGGAGTCTCGTGGACTGTGACCAGGATGCGGTCGCCCCCCTTCGGCCACGGCGCCCGGCACGGCTCCAAGGAAAATAAGGTAAAAATGCAGCACAACACAGACTGTTTTTCGTCTGCTCTCCTGTGAAGAACAAACAACGTGGTATCGCAGGAGGAGCGGGTGTTTCTGGAGATCTTGGTTACTTTGGACGCACCGGCCGGAGTCTCTCCATTCCGCAGGAAGGTCTGCTGGACTGTGGAACCGCCCAGCATGCTGCGACCTGGCTGCATTCCGGGACGCCAGCCCGGAGATGTTAGCTGGCTTCTCGGCTTCCTTCAAAGCTGAGGTCACCCCTGCCCCCACCCGGCCCTCCGCGTTCCCTGAGTTGGTTGCCCCTGACCGCCTCCAACCCGTCCACCACTCCCAGTCCCCTCCTCCTACCCCGCCACCCCACCCCCCCACCCCCCACCCCCGTGACACATTGGGACACCTCTGACTGCTTCCCTCGGCCTCGCTCATCAACCAGATGAACCAGACCCCTCCTCCGTGCTCCAGCCCTAGGAGAGAGCGGTGCCCTCGAGGGGCTTCTCCCCAGCCAGCCCACTGCCCTCACCACGTGCGAGGCCACCCCACCTTTCTCCCACCTCACTTCTCCCCCTCCAGTCTAACCTCCACCGGATTGTTGTTCATCTCTTGAGCTCAGCCCTGACTCTGGCTGAGCTGTGCACAGCCAGCCCTTCCTGGGCCCGCTCCCCACTGAGCTGATGTCCAGACCCCTTGACAGCCCTCGAGGGCCCCTGTCTCTGTCTGCCTCCCTGGAGCCACTGCCAACCCACACGGACGGCCCACGTGTCCTTGACACACCCAGCAGGAGCCAGGCCACCTGTGGTAACAAACGCTGATGCCTGTGGTGCCCACGTCCTAGACGGGAGCACACAGGAATCCGCCCGCACACTCCCCCAGGGGCCAGTCACATGTCCTCCCCATCCGTGGTCACGCTCGCTCTTCACAGTGACCTGAGGAAGCGACCATCTTCCTTTGTCACAGAGGAAAACTCGAGACCCCAAGGGTTTGCCACTTGTCTGTGATGCCAACGACGGAGGGGCCAGGGCGGGTTGGCCTTTCCCCCTGCGTCAGTGAGTGCCAGTCTGCCCTGCAGAGCGCTGGGCTGGGCAGCCTGGGGCACAGCTGCCCTCGGGCCCCAGAGCCAGCGGGACTCCCGGGAGAGGAGAGGAGAGGAGAGGAGAGGAGAGGAGAGCCGGGCCGGAGGCTGCACCTCCTCCGGGAACCAGGAGCTTCCATCTCTGCCGGCCAGACAAGCCCGGCCGGGAACGCCAGCTGAGCATGGGGGACCATGAGCAGGGAACCTCCCCTCTTTACAGAGACCAGCCCGGGGCCTGCCCAGGCTGGAAAGGGCCAGCCCGGGGCGGCTGGAAAGGGCCGGAAGCCAGTGAGAGGAGGAAGGGAGGCAGAGAGACTGAGGGCTGAGGCTTTCATGAGTTTAAAATCATTGGCTCTAAAGATTGAATAAAAAAAAAATTTATTTCTATAGATCTTGCACATGTTAAGGCTTTCAATTATACACTATTTAAAAATCCTATTCATAAAAAAGTAGAAGATACCATTCCCAGTTCAAAGGACAGTGCATTCAAAATTCCGGTGTTCCCACATCGACTGCTTTCCTGCCACGAGTGCCACGAGTGCCACGAGTGCCTCGCCTGTGACCCTGTCAGCGTGGGCTGTTATCAGTGTTTTTAATAAAGATGAATAAACTGGCCCTGGCTGGCATAGCTCAGTGGATTGAGCACGGGCTGAGAACCAAAGCATCGCAGGTTCGATTCCCTGTCAGGGCACATGCCTGGGTTGCAGGCCACGGCCCCCAGCAACCGCACGTTGATGTTTCTCTCTCTCTCTCTCTCCCTCCCTTCCCTCTCTAAAAATAAATAAATAAAATCTTTAAAAAAAAGATGAATAAACTGAAATTTGAAGAAAAAAAATAAAATTAAAAAGTTGGCTCTGGAAGACGCACTCCCCAGAGTCGCTCATGGGGGGCCCTGGTCCTTCCGGTTGAGGCCCCCCCAAATTCCACTCTCTATTCAAGCCGAATGCTGTTTTCCATGTTCCCTGAACTAGAACAGGCAAAGATGATAAATGTATTAGGAATAACATGCTTTCTCTGGAGTCCACAAGCTCCCCCAAATTAATCTCGGTGTGTGAGGCCTGAGCTTCTCTAAGAAAGCCATTCCCAGGTCTGACTGGGCTCTGCCCCTGCGGCCACCAGGCCAGGACCCCGCCCCGAAGGGTCCGAGGGAAGTGGGGGAAAGGGCTTCCCGGGCTCGAGGAGCAGGAGGGTCCGATGGATCTCTGTTACCACAAGCCCGTCTGCAAAGACACGGAGGCCCCTCGCTGAAGCCCCTCGCTGAAGCCAGCTGTGCAACTGGGTGGAACTTCCAGGCTGCAATTCGCAGGTCTTGGCACATTCCCGCACCGAGCCGTGGGGTCTAATGGGCCAAGTCACACCAGACACCCCTCACCCCCCCACCGTGGCCCGTCCACCGGGCCCAGGGTCCAGACTGCACCTTCCACAAAAGCCAGGCTCACTGGCCTGTGCCCAGGACCAGGAGGGCGGGTGACAGGCTGCGGGTGCTCAGGGACCCAGTGCTGGCTGAGTGGGGAGGGAGGCTCTTAGCACACCCACTTCCTGCCCCACCCCCATTCTGGTCATCCCACCTGGAGTCAGGGGCACCCCGGCACACACGGTGGTTGGGAGGAGCTTCAGTAGGAGGCTTCCATTGCTCAAATGCCCCTCCCGCTAACCAGGGGCGTCCAACCTGCAGCCCGTGGGCTGCATACGACCCAGGACGGCTGTGAGTGTGGCCCAACACAAAACCATAAATTCACTTAAAATGTGATGAGATTTATTGGTGATTATGTGTCACCATATACTTAATGTGTGGCCCAAGACAACTCTTCTTCCCCCAGTGAGGCCCAGCGACGCCCCAAGGTTGGACACCCCTCCTCTGAATGCTTGGGGGCTGCCGACTCACCCTGGATGGGCCAACAGAAAACAAGCAGGAAGGGCCGTGAGGGGTGCTGCCGCGGGAAAGGAAGGGGCAGACCCAGTACGAAGAAGAGGAGGCAATTTGGAAGAAAGTTTTTTTACAAAAAAGAAAAACTTAGGAGCAGTTGCTTTCCTAACAAAATCAATACAAAATCTTGATTTTTAAGGAATGAAAGAGGGAGGGATAAACGTAAGAGTAACTCATACAAAGAAGCCTCAGAGTCAGGGAGAGAGGCTGCTGCAGCCGGATCTAAACCAATCTCTCAAGAAACAGAGTGGAGAACGCAGAAAAGTCAATCCCATGCAGACGACGAACGCAGGAATTCCGCCCAGGAGCAGCGGAAAACGACAGAGAACGACACGGAAGCCAAAGCACCCCAATGTGTGGACGACCCGCTGTCCTTCAGGAGAGACCCGAACGAGGTGACCGGACGGAATGTGGAGGGAAGGGCGTCAGAGAAGAAACGTCTGGGACCTGAATTAGGGCTCCTTCGCCCAGGACCGCGTGGAGGGAAGTGGCGCCAAGGCCTGCTCGGAGAAGCACCGTGTGCCGGCTGCCTCGATCCGCCGGGATGTTCTCTGGGCGCCACCACCCTGCCGGGGGCGGGGTGGGGGGGAGGTGAGCAGCCACATGCAGAGGCCACGTGCAGGTGTTCAGCTGAAGATCCCACTGAGGTCCCAGCCACGGGCAGCCACAAATGCCAGGAGCATCACAGGACTTCAGCTGAGCTCAGCCCCCCACCAGCAAGTGACCTCAAGGCTCCCAACGCCTCCCAACGCCCCTGTGTGGGACCGGAGGGGCCAGAGGTCAAGTTCAAGAGCAGACTCCCTACGGGTGGCTGCTGGGAGCTGTTCTATTTGGGGGTTGATTGCACAACAGAGAACATCAACCAACTGGAAGCTCCCAACCGAAAGGGCGCAGCTGGACTGGTGCACAGAGGCTCCTGCAACATGGGGGAGGGGTGGGGGCCCATCCGGGGACCCACATCCGTGTCCCTCCCCTACCCTGTCCTGGAGGAGCTGCCACCGAGAACAGTGGGCCTTTGGGGTGTCCCCCCGAAACGCCCGCATGGGGGTCTGGAAGACTCCCGGGCAGGACAGGTTTCCAAGGCTCACACACACACACACCATGGCCTAGTCACCCTGTGACTAACGGAGACGCCTTCCAGTGTCTGCAGCTCGACCCGCCTTCTTCCCCGCAGACCTGGGGCCACGCAGCCAGGATGGCCGTCTGCAGTGTTTGTGAACTGGCCTCGATCTGCGGCCTCGACAGCTCCCCGGTGCTGGGGGAGGGGATGGGCACCCCAGGGGCTGAGTGCCCTTACTGACTGATGGCCCCCATTTCCTGCGATCACAGGACCGTCCACCCGCCTCGGGACACCTGCACCCGTGGGGTGGCCTGCAGGTGCTGGTCGGAAACAGTCTTGGGTGGGGGCAGCTCCTGACCCCGGAGCTGAGTCACCCCTGCGTCCTCCCAGGAAACCAGAGCAGCTGCTTAGCTCACAGCAGAGCCCTACGACCTCAGAGGGCGGCGGGGGCTGTGGGGGGAGGTGACAGGGAGCGGGGGCAGGGAAGCACTGAACTTCTTAAAGACAAAAACAAAGGGTTAGTTTGCAGATGCCCAGTACACTGACCTCATCCCTGACCACTGAGAGGCCAAGTTGGGCCCCCTGGAACAGAGGAGCCCCTTCCCTCAAATGTGAACTTGAACAGAACCTAAAACCGAGGTGGGAGAGAGACAGGTGGCCCTGGGGCCCTGAAGCCGGGGCAGCAGGGAGACACCCACACCAGCCGGCCTGCTAACAACCCCAGGGTTACTTCTCCCCAGCCCTGCTCCCCTCGGCTGCCTTACCCGGACAGACATGTCCCGACTGAGCAGGGGGATAAGCTCAGAGGCCGTCTAGGAGGAAACTTGGAAGGGGCTTGAATATGAGCAGCACAGAGATGGCCCCATGTCGGAGTTCTCCCCAAGTTCTGACACGGGGGCTGGGCCTCGGGCAGTGGGGGGGGGGGCAAGGCCCACATCCACATGGGGGCTCATGACCCACAGGGCGGAGGACCCTCCTCCAATGCCTCTCTGCTCTGCTGGCCGCCCCTGGCCTTCCGGACACCTGACTCCCAAGCAGGGTCTTTATCATCCGGTCACCTCTGCGCAGAAAGTTATGCATCAGAAAATGTTTTCACTGGGAATCATGGCTCCTCGTCCTGCCCCTTGAACCTGCGAGGCTGGCCCGAGTTGAACCCCCAGGACTTCAAGTCAGGACGACCTGTCACTCAACGGCTGAGCAGGTTTCCCTGCCCCTCCTTGACTGCACCCCCTTTCTCCTCAGTCCCCACAGAGGATCCCTCAGCTGCCCCCAGTCTGGAGTGCTAGCTTTTGTTCCCCGAAGGTGTCAGCATAGCTTTGCAGTCTCTGCTGAGTGCCTGGCTCCCCCCCACACACACCCCCTGGTGCTGTCCGCCCAGAACCCCACCAGGCCCTCTTCCCTCATCCCTCCAGCCCTGGATTTCCAGCCGCCCCCTGCGCACTGGTGCACAAGCCCCCGACCGACTCCTGTCCCCTGAGGAGGGTCACAGGGTTAGCTAAAAACGCCCAGGGTCTGGGGCACTGGCAGGAATGTGGTAAATCCTTCAGAGGCCACTGGGGTCCTGACAGAGGCCTGGGGCCTGCTGCGTGGATTTGTCACCTGCTGAGAGAAAGAGAGTGACTGTGGACCGTGAATGGTGCCTTCTAGGTGCCGGGACAAGTGTGAGCACTTCACTCCTTTCAGCCCAGACACCTGCCCTGTGAGGGCATCTCAGACCCTCGGCAGGCAGTCTTCCACTCGTTCACACCCCCCTGGCCCCCAAGTCCGATGGGGACCCCCAGTGTCACGGAAGGCTGGGAGGAGAAGAGCAGTAGACCCGTGGGCGGGACGCAGTGGGAGACACGAGGGTCTGTGCAGGTTCTGTCGCCAGCAGCCTGTGTGCCCTGGGGCCAGAAGTGTCCGTGCTCTGGGACTCTGCCGTCTGAGGGCCATTGTGCAAGCAGTTCCATTAGGTTCCAACGCTGAGAGACCGGGGACTGAGGGCCAGCTCCCCGTCGGGGAGAGGAGCAGCAGGCTTCACCTCATGTTCAAATGCCGCCAGACCCAACTCGGAAGACTGCCAGGACCCGGTCCCTGCTGCGGAAGGTCTCGCAGCCCGGGACCCTGGCGCCACATTTTTCTGTGATGAGTGCGAGATTTGTCAGATGGGTACTTGTTTGCATTTCAGAAATAGTTCCAAAGTCAATAAGCAGTGTTACACCTTATCAGTCCCCAGAGGGGAGGGCAATGAAGGATTTCAAAGGCCCGTCTGGGGGCTGGCACGTGCACACACCCGTGTCCAGCGAGGGCAACTGCTGCCTGGAGATGGGGCTTCTCCACTCGCCGTGGAGCCGAGCCCCCAGCCCAAGCCACAGCCCCAGAGCCACAGCATGGGGAGAGAAGGCCTTGGCTCTGCTTGTCACCCGCTGCCGACCCAGGCAAGCAAGGAGTGAAAGCCTGTTCATGGTGACAGGGGCCCATGGAATCTGGTTTCTGTCTGAGTCACAGTTCAGCTGGCTCACCCTTCACACTGGGCGAGGGGGTCAAGGGGGTCAAGGGGCAGCGGAGGCGGGGCAGTGGCGGCTTAGAGCACAAGATAAGCACAGCGAGTGACAAGGACAGAGAACCTCGGTCAGGGCAGCAGCGCACGCAGGCTGGTGTCCCGGTGCACAGACACCGAAGAGGGGGCAATTCGGGGAAATGGGGCTGGTCTCCAGCGTGGCGGGCACTGGGGACAGGAGGGGGCGTGGGTGTGAGCAAGGCCAGGAGAGGAGAGTTGTTGGGTGCTGGGGGGAGGGGCGGGAGGCTGCATTCGAGGGGAGAAGATGGAGGAGCCCACAGTAACACAAACACTGACCTTGGGTACAAGGACCATTGAAGCCCTGCCCTGGGGAAGGGGGACAGGAAGAGTCTAAGCTCAGACCCCAGTTTGAGTGGGGGCCTGGCCTGGACAGCCAGCAGTGCTGCGGGGTCTGGAGACCCGGGGCCAGGAGAGAACATGGGCCGGAGCTGTGGACACGGCGTCGTTCAAAGGTGGAGCCACCGAGGCAGCCGCTGGATGGAGGGAAAGGGACCGGAGCGTAAAGGACTGTGGGGTGAACCTGCTGCTGGGAAGTGAGCAGGCAGGTGGGATTGCCGGGGGAACCGTGTGCGGAGAGCCAGTCGGGGGGCCGGAGCCAAGGGCAGTGGTTCCGAGAGGAGGAGTGGGGCCGAGCGTGGGACACAGAGGAAGAAACCTGAGAGGACGTCCGAGGGTCTGCCCTTGGAGGCCCCCTTCGGAGGGGGCAGTGGTCAGGGCAGGTCAGAGCCAGTGCGGGTCTGCAGGCCGCGAGCCAGAGCCCAGGGGCAGGCATCGCGAGTGTGCACCACTCCCTGGGGCATGAGATACAAAGGGGTGGGGGGCCGGGAGGCCAGCAGCAAGGGGCACATGAGCGTGACTTCCCGGAGGGAAAGCCCGTCACGTGCCCAGTCGAGAACCCAGAGGGGCAGGTTGCTGGGCAAACTCCTGCCCCAGGGGGACTGGGACGAGCAGGTCCCCTGCTCTGGGCCAGCACCAGGTGACCCCCAGGCGACCCCTGCCTCGCCTCACCGCTATCAGAGCCAATTAGACTGGAGCATCCGGAATGTGCCTGGCTTTCCTCAGACAGGGGCCACGAGGACACGAGACACTGTGACAGGCACCACCTCACGGGAAGCAGAAGTCGGCGGGGCCACTCCGAGGGCAAACGCCGATCTTAGGGGAAATGACTCAAACGTCCCCGTGGACCTGTTGACTCGGGGCTTCCGCAGGCCACAGGACAACAGGCTATCAGCACGAACTTGAACTTGAGACACAGGAAGCCTGAGGATGACCCCGGAGCTGCCCTCCCCTCGGGTGACCCCAGACAGGCTCCTCAACCTCCGAGGGTCCACGTGCTTGCCTGGGGAAAAGATCGTGCCCTCCCCAGCTGCGTCGTCACGCAGGGTGATGTAAGGTGGACGCTCCATCAACCAGGGGTCTCCAGGAATGTGTGTTTGTAATTCCTCCGTTGTTCCATGGAGACAAGCAAAGTCGTTTTCTTAATGGTCTCAGAAACTTGGAACACACGTGTGCAGCCGTGTGCATCGTGATGAAGCTGCACGGCCGTCTGCCCTCTGAAATGCTCAAGGGAGAAACTATTCACATGGAAAAGGAAATTTTCTCCTCTGTCCACACTCGAGACTGATGATGCTTCAGAGGAAACATTTTCAGAGGAACTTCTCTCTACGTGTTCAGCAACATCAAAACAAATCAGGATGCTTCCTGCTGATCAGAACTTTAAATTTTTTTGAAGTTTTGTCTCAAATTGTTTGGCAAAAGGATTTTTTTTCATATTTTATGTGGGAAGGGAATTGACTAGCAAGGCACGGATTCAATCAGGCCGTTGTATTTCATGGTTCATTTGAATTTCCTGAGCAAATTATAGCTTCTTAATTCAGTTTTTTCCATTTAAGTTTCGGTATTATAAAATGCATTTCCATAGGGAAAAAAATCTGCTGTTTTAATGGGAGCATTTGGTGGCCAAAAATAGAAAAATCAAACTTTCTTTTTAAGTTCAAAGACTCAGCAGTCTTTGTTCTACCAAAAAGAGAGAGACCGAGACAGAGGTGGAGCAAGCAAAATTAGACAGGGTTCAGGTATGAAGATTGAAATGATTGATTCAATAAATTTAAACTGGAGAATAGTTAAGACTTTAAAAATAGATACACTGTCTTCATCCACAGAGGGGCCTGTGTAAGTGGAATGTGGTGGCCGGGCTCCATCAGGACCACACACGTGGGGCAGGCAGAGGTGGGTTTACCATCCTGAGTGTACAAAACAGTTTCTGCTTGCATTGTTCTTTATTGTTCTATTGTCTGTTTGTGCTGCAACTGTAACCCTGCTTTTCCCCACCCCTGCGTATCCCGGAGCTCTGCCAATGTCAAGAACATGGTAGGCTTTCTGTGAACATATGACAAGTGGGAACATTTTTATTTATTTTTATTTTTGTATTGTTCAATTACAGTTGTCCCTATTTCCCCCCACTACTCTCCCCTGCTCCACCCCCCCAAACCCCAACCCCCCCCAAAATGGGACCATTGTAAAAATGGACCCAAACTGCTCCAGAAGGAGCTTAAGTTGTACCCGAAGAGCCGCCCCAGGGGGACGGCACAGCAGAGTCAGTCAGCAGACACGAGGCCTGCGCAAGCGCCTGGCTGGGGCATGGAGGAGAGGCCGGGGTGCAGCTCTGTCCACGCTCTGCTGGCAGTTTTCTCTGAAGACAAAAACCTTTCTAGGCAACCTACCAAGTTCATTCCTTACTGGGGTCTCATAAAACAACCAAAATTGAAGGGTAAGTAAATTCAGAAAGTGAAGAAATTAGGCCAGAAGTATATTTTTCTTCCCATAAATATAATGTTTCAGTTTATAAACCTACCCCTCTTGCTGAGCTGGAAAGCTTTGGACAAGTACTGAATACAGTGCTTTCAAAACTCAAAATTTAGGACAGTCGCCCTGCTTAGTAGGAGCCCCATTTGCTTTGCCGGGCGGAGGGGGACTCGAACTCGCCTGAACTGAACTCCTTTAAGATGCCTCTCTGTAAGCTCTCACTTGTATTGTCTACTGTGTGTCAACTGCTGTTATATTATCCTCAAAATAACCCTACAGAGCTCAGAAATACAGTCAATTTACCCCAGAACACCTAGATGTGAATGGACAGAACCTGGGTCTATGCCCCCAACTGCCTGCTTCAAGGTCTAGTTCACCCCGCTCTTTTTAGTGTGGCTACTTCTCTACGACCAGAGAATCCGAGGCCGGTGAAGTCTCACCAGCTCCTGCCCCGTTCGCGTGGAAGGAGAAAACTGCCCAGTACCCACCTGGGCGGGCTCCTGGGCGGGGGAGTGGCCCGCCATCCTCACCGTGAGCGGGACCAAGGTGGCAAAGGCCCTACAGGGGCAACCACGGAGGCCTCCTCCCCCAGAAAGTGCGGCCCCAACAGCAGCGGAGACAAAACGAGGAGGCGTCGCCTCCTAACCTGGTCGGTCTTCTCCCCAGAGAGCTGCCGACCTCGCCCGCCGGCGGAGAACGAGAGCCCGCGTATCCCGGAGCGCCGCTCTGCCTGCGCACACCGGCTCTCCAACCTCCAGGCCCTGTGTGCAGGCCCGGAGGCCCGGCCGCGGGAGGGCGCCCCGGGCTAATCACCACCAGGGGCAGTCTTCGCTGCGGCCACTTCCGGTCACACATGGTCCTTTCCGGTCACGCGCAGCCCCATTAAACCCGGAGAGAGGGCCTGCGGACCCTTTTCCCAGAGCGCCGCTGGGCTGGCTCCAAAGTGCGCCCCGCGGGGGCCGACTCGGCCAATGGGCGGGCCTCCCTCAGGCCCCGCCCCCACTTCAGAGCCGCCGGGTTGTGAACCCTTCGAAGGTCCTGGCACTGCGGGCAAGTCCGACCCGGTAGGAGCGCCTCTGCTGTGGCCGGTGTGAGCTCATCGCCTTCCCGCTGCACCCAGGAAAGTCACACCTGATTTCACAGAGTGAAGCCGCATGTCGGCCCCCCTCAGCCTCCATCTCCCAGTTCCTTCCAGGCCAGTCGGACAAGCCGCCATGCCCCCATCCTGTCCGTTTTCACAATCAGAGAAAGTAACAAAACGTGACAAATTATCGTCTCACAGCGTCTCCTTGGGTGTTTCCAGTTTAAAGAGCATGTTTTCTTTATTCTGTGTTATCCTTGTGAAAACTCGGGGAGTTTTCATAGTTCTTTTCCAGATAAAGAAGCTGAGACTCAGAGAATTCTTGCTCTGACCCAAGTTCACACACTGCAGTCCAGTTATTCAAACCATGCCCACTATCCCCTAATACATTCTCTTTCTTCATTGAGTAACAGGGCTCTCAGCTCTTGGCTGGGTGTGTGGCCACCCAGGAAAAGCGACTTCATTTCCCAGACTGCCTTGCAGCTAGGTGGGACCATACCACTGAGTGCTGTCCAATGGTACTTAAGAACCAAGTGCACACTGCTCCCAGGAGGGCCTGTGAAGGGTACTGTGCGCATTTCACACCCTTCTTCCTACCCAGTAGTCTATGGATGTGATGGCAGGAGTGGGCGCAGCTGTATTGGACCATGAGGTCAACTGGGCATGGCGGTCCTGCATGGCAGAGCCACAAGCCACCAAGAGCCTGGGTACCTGCAGACTCTGAGGAACAAAGCAGCCACACCACCTGGACAGCCTACACCCAACATTAATGTGAGAAAGAAACACAGCAAGGTGGAAGCACACAGCCTTGCCTTGTTCACACTCATGTCACTTTGATTTACTCCCACTCAAAAATGAACGTAGTGGAGCCTGAGAGCTGAACCTTAACACGTGCCACTGGACTCCTTCTCTACGACGTGGCCCCGATAAACGACACGAGGGAGACCACCTGGTGAGACAGGCGAGATGGGAAGACCAGCTGGCCTCCGGGGTTGTTTCGAACATCGTCATCAGAGGAGCTGATCAACTTACTGCAGCTACTTCTTCTGTCTTTGTCCTCGGGTGGAGAAGCCACTAGATTAACGTACTCCTCCTGAACTGAACTACTCAACCTCTTCAATGTCAGCCTCCAGCCAGGAGCGACCCAGTCGACGGGAACCGTGGAGCCCTCGTCACAGGCATCTCCCTTGTTTGCTGCGCTGGCTTCACTGTGCTTCGCAGATGCTGCATTTCACATGGATGAAGGTCGGTGGGCGCCGAGCAAGCCCATCAGTGCCATTTTCCAGTAGGCTCGGGGGATGGTCAGCGTTTTTGAGCAATGAAGTAATTTGAATTAAAGTAGGTACATTGTTTTTTTAGACATAAGGCCATGGGCACTTTAAATAGACTACAGTGTAGCATAAGCATAAATTTTCTGTGTACTGGGAAACCCAAAAATTCACGTGAGTCACATTATTGCAACACCCACTGTGTGGCTGTGCCAGCCAAGCTCATGGCCCCTCCCAGGCAGCCTGGGCTGTGAGACGTGGGATGCTGCTTGGCTTCAAAGTCACTCAGAGCCCAGTCCTGGTACCGAGTCACGCGCCAGGGACCACGCCTGAGGCTCCGGCCCTGCCACGCTCCTTCCACATGGGCAAGGCTGGTGAGGGGTGCTGGTGGCTCCCATCCTGAGTACACACCGAGGGTCTGCCAGCTGCCACCAGCCAGCTCTGCTGCGAACCAGATGAGCACAGACAGTCTCTCGTCATCTGTGTGACAGGAATATCACGACGCCGTCAGAGTGGAGGGTGCACTTCAGCACAGAGACGGGAGCTGCCATGAAGAGCCTGGTCCTGCCCCACCCTGTAAAAGAGCCTCTCTCGGGCCCAGCAATGCTGCTGCTGTCTGAAGCCTCCCTGGGACCCTCTGCTGAAAGTGTCTTCAGGGCTGGTTTGACAGCCCACGGGGAAATCTATTTCCTGATGTTCTGTCAGAGCCGCAGGCCACGGCAGTTCTGGAGCGAGAGAGAATGAACCTTTCTTGTTCAAACCAAAACCGGAAAATTACGTCCATGCACACCCACTAGGGTGGCCATTACAAAACATTTAAAAAAGGGAGGTGAGGGGTGTTGTCAGGATGTGGGAACCGGAGCCCTCTGCCCTGCCAGTGGGAAGGGGGGCTGGCGAGGCTGCCGTGGAAGGCAGCATGGTGGGCCCTAAAACACTGATCGCAGAATTGCCACAGCATCCAGCACCCCCACGTCCATGCCCAAAACACTGAGGGCAGAGGTTTGAAGAGATGTTCGTGTGCCCCTGTTCATGGTAGAGTCACCCCCCAGCTCCAACATGGGAGCAACTCAAGTGTCCATGTCATGCGAAGGGACGAATGTGGTACATTCATGTGTGAAATGGTCAGTTTTCTGTCATGCTTGTTTCATGTCAATAAAAAACTACACCTATGGAAGCACAGCTAGGGGAACCCCAGATGCTCCCAACCTGCCAATTGCGAGTTGATTTCTCCCCCACAGGCTGTGCGAGGTTCTCAAGGACCAACCCAAACATTTGGTGTCAAGTCCAGTCACCTGGTTTGAGTTCAGAAAAACGACATCTCAGCGAGGAGACTCACTCCTGAGTGGAGCGGTCCGGCTGGGCCATAAAAGACAGGACACACCTAGTCCTGTTGACGTTTCAGATGAACATCAAAGTGTTTTAGCGTGAGTATGTTCCGCATGTTGCACAGGATATGCAGTAAGAATGTCTGTTGGCCACCTGAACCTCAACTTTAACTGGGTGTCTTGTACTCCACCAGGTAACCCTAGTCCAGAGTGATTCAATTCTGGTCGATGACATCGCCTCTCACCTTTCAACGCCGGCTCAGGGGACCCACCCTCCGCCTTGCCTGAGGCGCCTGCGCCCTGCCTCCTGCCCCCCACCCTGGCCCCAAACCCGAGGAGTCGCCCACAGCCAAGCACTTCCTGTTGTCCCCCCACTGACACACACACACACACACTCACACACACACAGGTCTTGTCTCCACTCTCCTGTGCACTCGCCATGGATTCCGTGAACACAGACGACCACCCAGAGCTCTGAAAGAACCACGAAACCGTCTCAAGAGCCCAGCTGAGAGAGCCAGCTGGAAAAGGCGCCCCAGCTCACCGTCATGGGTGGCAGAGTTCTAAAGGTGACCCCTCCCCACTGTGTCTCGAACCCCTGGTTCTTCTCTCAAACACCCACCCGCCCCCACAGCGAAGGGGCTTTGCAGACGGGATTGGGTTTACCAAGGAGCAGACTTTAAAGTAGGGAGAGTATTCCGGATTACCCAGGTGGGCCCCTGGGCTCGGCCCCGCCCCTAAAGGCAGGGAAGGGGAGAGAAGGGTATGGGGACAAAGAGGTGGAAGACGGCAGAGGCGTTGGAGGGGGCAGAGAGCTCCACGGGGTGGGGGGCATGACCCCGGGACACATGGGCCTGGGGGGAAGGAGACCGAAGCAGGAGTGGTCAAGGATGGAGGGCAGCCAGGAGGGGGGCCCACCCATTCGCAGCATCTCTGTCACCAATCACTTGGACCAGCTCTTGTTTTCCAGACCCGTGACCCTCACACCCCTGTGTGTTTAGTGCCAGGCCAGCAGGTCCCTCGTTCGCAACCTAATGTCCTGACCACCACGTCCCCTGCCCAGGAAACGGCTCCTGTCTTTCCTTTTCTTCTCCCCATTTCATATTCATGCAGCCGTGCCTAATGAAGCTGAGCCAGCACACTGGGTTTACTGCCGATGCCGATCAATCTGAAATGAATAAGGCTGCTCTGGGTGTTTCCGCGAGCTCTGGAGGTTTCCTCTGTCTGGTATTCGTTGTTCCCCGTTCATTTCATGTGCTGAGCCACCTGACCTTTCACTGACCACTACACAATATTAACTTGCCCAGTGGAAAAACTATATAGTCCATCACAAAAATACCTGAAAACTCTTCCATGAGAATTTACTCCAATCTGTGATGTATTCTAAATGTTTCTATGTTAATATTCTCCCTCAACAGCTTTAATTCTGTAAGATAATCACACATAAGCTCTAAGATTAGATCTACACAGAGTTTAACAAAAATCTAATGGTACTCTAAATTGTTTACTATTTCTCAAGTTATTTTACGAAAGGGGTGAGTGTTTTCTTGGAAGGAGGGAAGGAAGAGAGGAAGAGAGGGAGGGAGGGAGGGAGGGAGGGGACGCTCCCACGCATGAACAGTCTCCAAGATGCAAACTCTACCTGCAGGGGCAGAGGGGCACCGTCTAAGGTGCTGTCATGTGGTCAGGACGCACTTTTGGAAAAAATGACATTGTGATCAGTGAGGTACAAGGTTCCAGTTTGTGCAAAATAAACTTTCATTCGGTCAGGTCAAAACTGCACCTGCTGAGGGACAGTCGGGTTTCTCAAGGTCACCTTGGCAGAACCTACAAAGACCCCACCTGCAGCCATGCGCAGCCACACGCAACCACACGCAGCCACCCCTCCCAGGTCTGCCCTCTGCAGGAGGCAATGCTCGGAGGAGGGGGGCTGACCTCACCCCAGCTTCCCCGGGAGATGAAGGGGATGCCGCGGGTCTGACCAAAGAAGACCACGCGGCCGGTAAAAGGAGGCTGCTGACCCGGAAGGGAACTGGCTGCGTGTTGACTTCACGGGAGGGGTTCCCGGGGCCATTGTCGACGGTGCCCTGGGACAGAAACCACACGGACATGGCCAGGCACCCGGGACAGCCTTTGACCCTGGACCCCACCTGTCCCCCTGAGATGATCGCGCCCCCAGGAGCGGCTTCTCTCCACCCCTCCCCCGCCCCCTCACGTGGCTGCTCCACAATCTTCCAGAGACCAGACCCAGCCCGGGGTCCCCACCCTGCTCCACTGACCCCGCCGGCCCTGGACGGCACCTCCTGGCGTCTGCCTGCCCCTCCCCACGCCTGCCTGCACCTCACACCCCAGCCCCAGTCCACCTCTCCCCTGCAAAGTCTGTCAGACCCACTCCACCCCTGCCCGCTCCATTCGCCCCCCAAAAGCCCCCCACGGGAGGTGGGAGGGAGGGAGGGAGGTGAGGGAGCCTGAGCCTCCCATCCCCCAGCGCCTTCCTGCAGGTCACAGCCGGGCTCCTGGCCCCCTAGCCTAAGGCTGTGCTCCCCTCGGGGGCTCGGGGCCTGTGGCCTTCCCAGCCTCCCAGAGCCCGCCAGGCCTGGGTAAACAGCACTGATTTTCATCTGCAGGTGTGAAGACCCGCACCAATGCGTCACCTCTGCGCTGGCTCCCTGTCACTGCCTCGGAGGACAGGCCCACAGAGGACCACACCATGTCCCTTGGGGCGCCGACGGACTTGCACAGCATGCGTCACCGATTGCATGGCGCCGAGCTCCGCGTCCAACTCCTCTCCAGCCCCAACTCCTCTCCAGCCCCCAGGGCGCGGCCAGAACCCCTCTGCTCCCCCTGCCCCTCGCACTCGGGATGTTCGCACCGCGAGGAACAGAGCTCATTAGCAGACCAGCGCAGGACTCTGCTCTTCTGTTTTCTCTCATGTTCTTTTTTCTTAAATCCTCAGCGAAGGGTAAGTTTACTGATGTTCAGGGAGAGGAAGGGAGAGAGAGAGACATTGATCAGTTGCCTCCCGCACGCAGCCCGACTAGGGACCAAACTGGGAACTCTCCGGCGTGCGGGATGATGCTCCCACCCGCTGGCACACCCTGCCGAGGCCGACTCTTCCCGTGCCACCACTGACCGAGTCCTCCCCCGGGAAGCAGAGCCCTTACCGCTCCTCCCCCCACATTGCCGCTGCCCCAGGCACGGTGGCCGCCGACAGACCAAAGTGCCCCAGCCTCTGTCACCCTGCTCTGCACCAGGATGGCCGACAGCACCCCTCCAGCTCAGACTCTGGGAAAACGGCGCAGCCCGAACACACGCGGAGAACAGCAAATGAGCGAGCCCTCGGGGGAGACACTCTCCTTAGGGCTCCACTGGTTTCCCCTTCTGATGGGAAAGCCTTTTCTCTCCCATCAAAACGCGTGGACCCCATCAAGTTGAAAAGATCGCATCCCCTTGCTATGCCGTTTCACAGCATCTCTCCCCAAAACCGACATCCCTCGGCTGTTTGGAAAGTCGTTTTGTTAACGATGCCTCGTCCTAGAATGAGCGAGGGGAGCAGAAGTGAAGTGACGTGGAGAAACAGCCGCACCTGGAACACACCACGGCAGCTGACGCGGACACGCACGAAGACTGCAGACGCCCCATGGACGATGGGCCGTCGGCGCCCATGGGCTCCGCTGTGGCTCTGCTCACGCAGGGCAGCCCGGCTGGCCAGGGCGGAGGGTGACCCTCCAAGGCGGGTCGTTTCAAAGACCCCTGGGCTCAGCGGCTGCGAGATCCCCTCCGAGCGACACTGTCATCTCAGGGCGCGCCCCCCCTTGCACAAGGCGTGGCAGACGCACGCCCCGAGTAATGCTCACGCAGTCCCAGGTGCTGATGGGAACGCAGACCCCAGGGTGTGAACTTGGCCTGGTCCTGTCCTCTGGCCGAGAACTTACAAACTGTAACGAAACACGTGCCAACGTCGTTTCTCTGGCCTTTTCCTCCAGAAGTTAGAAAAACTCTCCACGCATGATGCATCGAGTCCCTGTATCTTTAAAAAGAAGTTTCCAGGGATGTTTACACAGATGCTCATTCGTTATTTGTGTTTGTGGGTAGAGAGATAAAGATTGTATCCATCAGCATTGCAACTGTATTACAAGTGGGATTGTACTTTCAAAATAGCCACTGCGAATCTAAATATTTGTGAACTCAGACTCGGGAGGCGGCCCACGGACCGGGACTTCATCTGCACGGTTTCTTCCTCCCCCTTCATGCGGGGGCATCTCGAGGCCCCAAGGGAGCACTCGGTGCCCCAGGACCAGGAGCACTGTCCAGGTGCTCCGGCCTGCGGAGCAGTCAACGGGGGTCCCGAGTCTACCTGAAACGGATGAATAGGGATGGGAACAAGAGGCGCGAAGAATGGCAGCAAGACAAAGGGTTCTGATCAAGCTGCAAAATTTTATTTGAGCGGTGGGGGTTATATAGGGACGGGAAAAAGGAAGTTGCTCTGATAGGCTGCCCCGGTGCGTGTTCTCCTCATGCCCTTGTTAGTGATCGGCCAGTTAGGTGCGTGATCAGTACCTTGATTGGTCAGTTAGGTGCGTGCTCTGCGGATGCCCCCAGGGGGCAATGCTGGCCGCTCACACCGCAATACGCTGTCCCGTTGGCGAGTGCAGCCTCTTGGGCCGACTGCATCAGCAGGCTAAGGCCCCAACATCCAGGGGACGGGCATGGCAGCTGCTGGTCTGAGCACCTTCAGCAGGTGCAGGGACATGGGGCTGCCCCTGGTCATCAGGCACCCGCCCTGGGGTCTGAGCTGGTGGTCGGTTGGAGGCCGGGCTGCATTGCCCGTCTGGGGAGGGGAACTGACTGGCCAGGGTCAAGGCCCAGAGCCGGACCCAGACAACACCTGGAAGCTCGCATCACTGCCGAGAGAGGCTGCAGATGAAGACCACCCCCTGACACCCTCTCACACCGCGGGGGTGGGGGGGGGGTTGCTCAAACCCTGCCCTCCATCTCCTCACCCATTTCCCTCACACACAGGGTCAGCCTCCTCGAGATCCCGAGACCCTTCTCCAAGCCTCTGGTGGGTCCGTCTCCCCCTCTTCCTTCGTCCCCAGGAGGCCTGACCAGCAGGTGAGGGAGGGTCTGACCCTGCCCCCTGGGGAAGCTCTGGACACCTGAGCAGACTCTCCACCACACCCATGTCACGCCAGGGTCAGCTGGTGCCAGGAGTCACCCCGGGGAACCTCGGGGTGCAGGCACACAGGACATCCCTTCCTGTTCTTCAGCAGCTTCTTGTGACCACATAATTATTTAAAAATAAAAATGCAAACCAAAATGTAACTCTCACACTAATAAATAAAATTTAAAAGAAGAAATGTTTTATTTCCCAGACCATTTTGATTCCAACAATGAAGCAATATAAAAAAGAGAATTCCTGGTAATGGGAAAAACACAATTAAATTTTTTTAAAAAGAGAGCGAGGGATTTCCCCAACAGACAGTGCACTGGATGGTGTGGGGCCCCCTGGGGGCTGGGGCAGCACCGTCCTGGGCAGCTCGGACGGTGGGCAGGGAAGAGTGGGCATTGCGACCGGCCTGGGGTCCCTACAGCCCAAGGTCCTTTCTGCGAACAGCACTCACGCCCATGGGGAGGAAGCTCAGCTTTGCCGAAACAGAAGACCCTGGTTAGCCTCGGGTCAGGAGGGGCTCTCCCCACACAGACCGTCGTCCTCACGCTGGGCGAGGAGCAAACCAGGAAACACATTGGGGGTGGGGGTGGGGGTACAGTGCCAATGCCACTGCGTTACTGTGGGCGAGGCTGATGGGGAGGACATGGCCCACACTGTCGCTGGCCGCCCAGATCCCCCACACACGCAGCCTGGGCTCTCCTGCCCCAATCACCACCCAGCCCAGCAGCCAAACCCCTCCCGCCCTGAGCGAGCGAGCAAGCGAGCAAGGAGCAGGTGTGCAGCTAGTGCAGGAGGGGCCTCAGCCCATGTGACGGACACTCCGGTGATGGGGCCGGACTGAAAAACTCTTCTGCTGCCACCTGTGCCCCCGATGCCAGGCAACTTGGCAAAACTGGGCACATGCAGCCACCAAGCCTGGGGGTCACCAGGACCTCCCCGAAGGGGCTGGTGAAGGTCTCCCCTGGGTCTCCCCAGCTCCCCCGGCGCCAGCATCCTCGGGCCCTGGGCTGGCGTCTCTGCCTCTGTCACCACGCGGTGCCTCCCCTGGGCATGTCTGCGTGCTCACGGGCCCTGTGAGGAGCCAGCCCCTGGGTCAGGGCCTACCCGGTCCAGCCTGACCTCATGGTGACTAAGTACGTCGGCAAGACCCCATTTCCAAACAAGGTCTTGTCGCTCGGCCCTGGGCGGACACAGGTCCCAGGGGGCACTGTACAGCCCAGGGTCACTGCCACCACCACGAGGCACAAGTGGGCCTGCCACCTCTCAGAAACACATGTGTTTAAACGAGGCCATGGCAGGCTGAAGGCCGTCATGCAACTATTTTCTCCCCAGAAGCCTCTCCAGAGGGGATACCTGGTTGGCCAGAGCGCGGCCAATGGGACTGAGGACGCAGACAGGAGAACCTCGGCCGCGCTCTGTGGCAGAGGGAAGAACGCTGCCCCCCCCACCCTGCCCCGTTGGGGGCGGCCTGGCTGTGGGAGGGGCTCCGTGGGTCTGGGCGGGACAAAGGATGGAAGCATGCAGAGGCCGCGTGTTGGGTCAATGCGGGGTCACGTGCTATCTGTTCTGAACGCTGCTTCCAAGGAAGAGCCCAGTGAGAACCGGGCCAGCAGCCCACTGTGTGTGGCAGGACACGGCGCCAGTTGGCGGTCCTCCCAGAGCGGCTGATGAGGGGAGCTCGTGTCATGACCAGGAGAAGTGAAGTCGGGGGCCCAGTCCTTAGCAGTTGCCCCCCTTCCAGCCCTGTCGCCCAGGGCGCAGCCCGCCGTGCCAGGTTCACAGGCACCCAGAAACCCCGAGGCCTCGGCCAGGGCTCCCGCTGGCCCCCCGAGGGGAGACAACGGCCCCGACATCACTCTGTGTGCCGGGCCTGCACGCAGGTGGTGAGTGAGTCATCACTCAGAAATTACTTTATACAAAATTAAACACTGAGACTCCACCAAATAAACAGTTTGTATTAAAAAGGGTTTTGTACGACAGCAGCCCCTTCTCTGGCATCCCCTCCCGAAAATGGTGAGCCATGACTCATCAGCACAGAGCAAGGCCAAGGCCGCTCAGGGGCATTCGGGCCACGTGGCCGAGGGGCCAGGCCAGGCCCGAGGCCTCCTTGTCCAATCAGCTTCTCTTCAGAACGGAGGCCACTCCCTTCTGTGCTGCAGAGGTGGTGGCTGTTGGGTCCCTGTGCCTCTGAGACAGGGCCACGGACTCCCACCCGGAGCAGTGACCCCCGAGGTCAAAGTGCATGCCCTGCTTGCTGGGTGCTCGCCAGGACGCACAGTCTTAATAATTTAAAGTTTAAAAGTCTCTCTCCTAAAATTGAGGACCCTTTATCCCACATTCTAAATTCATAATCTAATGTATCACCAAGGAATTTCTTGTCTGGTGTATGAAGATTATGGATTGTGCAGAATAGAAAGGCTGGTGTTGGTGAAAATTCGCAGAAGAGGGTTCTGCGAAAATTCACAGCAGAGAGGTGGTGCCCAAGGGGAGCAGGCAGGAGCTCCCCCAGGACGTCAGCCTCACGCCCCGGGACGGTGCTCAGCGGCCCACACCAGCCACCCTTCCGCCATCACCAGGTCACCGTCCTGGGTCCTGCCCGTCCCACGTGCCGGCTCGTCCAGGTGAGGGCGGGGAGGGCAGGAAGAATGGCAGCACCTCCGGCCCGGCTCCTCCCTGGGGCCATGGCACGGCATGGCACGCTGCCATCTGCAGTGGGTGGAGTCGCTGTCCGTTTCTGTGACTCCCCTGAGACCGCACCCTTTGCAGAGGGACAGGGAAATTCCTCCTGCTGGAGGTGGGGCTGCCTCCCTGCCTGCTTGACCTTGGGCTTGGTCATGCGATCTTGCCAACAGGAGCAGAGGTGATGTACTTTGCCGCCAGGCGTTGTCCCCCTGCAGTGGGCGGAACGGGGTCCCTCAAACGTTCACGTCTGCCCAGCCCCGCAGGATGGGGCCTCGTTTGGAAATGGGGTCTCTGCCGATGTGGCTGCGTTGAGATCACAGTGGAGTGGGGCGGCCCCTCCACCCATGAGCACCCCCGCCCCCGGAAGAGGGGACAGACAGACGCAGAGAGGAGGCCCTGGAAGGGGGAGGCAGAGACCAGGTGATGCGCCACCAGCCAGCGACACCTGCAGGCTCCAGAAGCTGGAGGAAGCAGGGAGGCTCTCCCTCTCCCTGGGGACTTTGGACGGAGCCAGCCCTGAGGTCACCGTACCCTGGGCCCTCCGGCTGCCAGGACCTAGAGGAAATGAACTTCTGAGGTCTGAACGCCCTCCCCCGGTCTGTGGCGCTTTGCTGCCACAGCCCTAGGACTCCGACACGCCCCCATGCTCCAGCGGCTGCCTTGGATGGCGCCTGGGCTCCCATGAGGGTCGAGGACGCTCGCAGGAAAAGCTGCTTTTCTGGGCACAAAGCCCTGCACAGGTCAGAGGCCCCCCTTACCCTCGTCATTCTGGAACCTGCCCCCTCGGTGGTTCCCGCCCTGGAATCGCAGGAGACAGAAGTCTGGCGGCGAGAATCGGGGTCCTCCATCAGGGGAGCAGATGCTGGGCTCTTTAGGCCAATGCTTCTTGACTTGGTCACAGCCTTCCCTGCCCATCCCCAACCCCGAGGCCTTGGAAAACCACATCCCTGAGACACGCCCCAAATTGCTGAGTGAGTGAGCCTGCCAGCGAGAGTCCACCGCTGCTCAGACCATCCAAGGGGAGCACGCCCAGGGGTTCTATCTGCTGAGTGACCTCTGACCTCTGGCACTGGGGAGCACCTGCCCACTGGGGGTGCCCAACACCTCGGCATCGAGGGCCACACTGTGGCCCAGGTGCCCTCCCTTCAGTGCCCAGCACCGGGGGATGAGATGGATTCCAAACGCAGATGTGTGTGGCCCGCCCACTGGGCACAGGGTGGAAACCCCAATGCAACGGGACAGCTTTTCCAACCACAGGAGCAGCCCCTATGGACACCCCCCGCCCCCACGGACCCCCCCTGGGCCCCTCCGTGTCAGCAGGTGCGAGGGCTCAGGTGTCAGAGAGGACAGCACGAGCCCGGAGCAGCTTCCAGGACCTCAGCTGCTGCCCCAGCACTGAAAGCCTCGTGGAACCAGTCCCAGCTGCACCTGCTCGGCCCTCCCGAGCCTCCTTGGCCCGAGCTGCATGAAGACGTTTTTGAGCCGGCGTCCAAGGGGTGCACCTTCCGAAACTCCCCACAGCAGCACCAAAGACGCGCACTGCTCTGGGAGTTCTTCCTCGTCAGCATCGCCTGCCGCTCACAGTGCCCTGCCACGCGCCAGCTTCTGACACACAGCCCGTCCACCCCCGACACCGACACCCACGGAAAAACCCCATGTGTGCATGTGTGTGCGCGATGAGTGTGTGGTGTGTGTGCTCACGGTGTGTGTGCTCGCATCGTGTGCACACATGGGTGGGTGGGTGCATCCAATGTGTGTTGTGTGTGTGTGCATCGAGCGTGCGCTGTGTGTGCACATGGGGCGTGCACATGTGGCGAGCATGTGTGTGTCAGTGTGTCCGTCCCAAGAGGATGCAAGTCCTCTGGCTGCAGGAACTCTGTCTGACCTGGGTCCCCTCGCCAGCCCCCTACCAGCTCCGTCTCGGCCCCTGTGTTCCCTGCGGAACCTTCACTCCAATTCACCATTTTTCCATCTTCTCCTTGCTGTCCTCAGTGTGTCTTCCTCACTGGACTCAAAGCCGGTATGCAGGCATCCCCCTGCAGGGTCTCTCCCCAGGGCCCCCACCACCACAGCCCCCAAGCTGGCTGCCCAGGCGCCTGCACTGAGCCAGGGATGGCAGCTCTGCCCCTCATCCCCGGCCCCAGCTATGCCGGGCAGCGTGGGCACCTCAGGAGAGGCTGCCCCAGGGACAGCAGGACCTGGGCCACATGGCTGCACCAGGCTACCAGGTCTGGGCACAGGGCACTTCCCTGCATTATTCCTGTCTTCCCATCAAACCACAGGAAGACACGGCGTACAAAGCCACAGACATCGCAACACACAGGAAATTTTACACACAGACTACACGCCAGGTTCCAGAGTGGCGGAACCTGGCACCATCTCACCGCACACACGGGCAGGGGCAGAGGGCGGGGTGTTGGTGTGACGCTCGTCAAGGAAGGGGTGTCATGAGGAGGGACACCTGTGAGCCCCAGCCCAGTGTGTGCAGCCAGCGCCCTGCCAGGGGTGTCCCGGGCCTTGGGACGTCTCTCTCCTCAGGGGCCCAAGGGGCCCACCTCCCCCGGGAAAGCTCAGGAGTCAGATGGTTGGGGGTTTGTGGCACATGCAATTCGACATGAGCGTCCTTAAGATAAATTTTATCACATTCACAGGTACCATTAAAGGTCCCAGTTGCCACTTTACCCCCAAGGTGGAGACTGTAAGCATCTCCTACTGGCCATGCTTCTCTGCTTTCTGTTAAGCAAACTCCTGGTGTTTAGCTGGTACATGAGGTCCCAAGATTGGGACCATATTTCTCAGCTGCCCTGAAGCCACAGTGTGTGCACCTAAGTCCTGGCTGGAGAGATATAAGCAGAAGTACCTTCTGCAACTTCTGGGAAGTTTTCTTATAAGAAGGCAACATGCACTTCATCCTTTCCTTGCTCCTGGCTAGAATGTAGAAGGTGATGGCCAGTGCTCCAGCAGCCATTTTGAACCATGAGGCAGAAGCTACGTTACGAGAACGGTGGGTCCTGAAGACATCATGAGCTGGATGTCCTACCTCTGGGCTTTTTAAGTTCCTCTTTGTTTATGCTATGTCATGCGGGGTTTCCTTTCGCTCTCAGCTGAACCAGTTCCTCTAACATGTGCTCCCTTCATAAACCAACACGCTTCAGGCATGTGATCTGAGGAGCTTCGGTCCTCAGAAAGCGAGGGTGTCTTGACTCCAGGAGAAAATGCCATCACCCAGCGGAACTCAGTCCCATTCTGGGCAGGACTTTGTGTCCAGCAGGCAGGCAAGGGGGCTGGGTAGGGAACAGGCCTTCCCAGTTCCACCTTTTCTTCGAAAGGGCCTGCACCCCACCTTCCTGCTGCATGCACCTCCACAATCAACCCCCTGACACCCCAACTAGGATTTCTTCCTACTTGTGGCTGGGAATCCAAACCTCTGCTTCTCTTGCTGAAGCTCAGACCTCTTCCCCTTCATGGTCAGTGGAGGCAGACGTGCAGTCATGGCCACCGCAGACAGCCTTTCCCTGTAGGAGTCTCCATTCATTTGCTAGACAAGCGAGGTGGGGGGGTGGGGGCTTGGGGCAGAATACAATCTTCCTGAAAGCTGGTTTTGATTAGTGCATTTGTCTCTAAAAGCCAAACCCCTGACTCCAGGCAATAACCCAATTATTTCAAAGCCAAGCTTGGGCCTTGACCTTGAAAACATTATTCAAGGATTAGACTCTCTAAAAATAAAATAAAAAAAGCCTCTCTTTTTTTCTGATACATAATTACCTCCTTCTGCTTCCCGTCAAACTCTTAAATGGCTGTGCATGACACTCACATAAATTCTGCTCCTTCAGTGACACAGGGCGAGTTCTCCAAATGGGCCTGATGCTCTCTCAGACACACAGACACACTCACACTCTGACACAGAGACAGAGACACACTCATACACACACAGACACACTCACACTGACACACGTGGAGACACATGCAGACACACACTCACACAGACACAGAGACACACATGTGCTGGCACACTCACACTGACACACATGTACAGGCACACTCTAACACACAGATACATGCTTTGACACACACAGACACACTCACACTCTGGCACACCCACACTGACACACTCACACACACTCTGACACCAGAGAGACACACTCTCTGACACGCTCTCACACTCTGACATACTCACACACAGACACACGCAGGTGCACATTCATACACAGGAACCAGCGTGTTGCTTGGCACGTTAACTGTTCCCCACATCTGACCGTCTTGGTTCTACATTTCACGCCTGGCATTCTCTCTCGCTCTCTCTGCTCCACTAAATAACTGTCTGTGTCGGTGAAGACCGTGACGTGGTTTCCTTCCCGTGTCCTGACACCACTGCATGTTGCCAGTCACACACGGGTCCTCAGGAGATGTGTCCAGAAGGCCCCGTGGGTCAAGACACGAAGCCGCCATGTGACACCCGTGTCCCTGGGAGCTGCTATGGCCATGGCCGGATGCGGCGGCCCCTCCTCTGAATCTGCTGCGAGGAGTTGCCCTGGTCAGTCCACGGGGAGCTCGGGACCCTCGAGGAAGCCCGAGGGCTGGTGGGCTGTGCCGGGCTGTGGTTCGGGCTGGGAGGGAGCAACTGGGCTGACACCCTGTTGGTGGGGTGTGAATCTGGGCGCCTGTGTAACAGGGACACCAGCAGACGGAGCTGCCTCTTCCTCCCCGGCAGCTAAAAACAGACTTTAATTTAGAAGGGCCTTCCCAGAGCCAATAGATGAAGCCGCCAGAGAGAACTCGCCGGATGACAGGAAATGGCATTAACTGAGAAGATTCTGGTTCAGGCACAGGGAGTCCCAGGCCGCCGCCCCTGTCCCAGGCCCAAGCCCACCGCCTCCTCTTTTGCTGGGGTGGGGCAGGGGCAGACCCGCTCTTGTACCTTAAACCTGACCCACTGACCCTGCTGGGCAGCCTGGGGCAGACAAAGCCTCAGCCTCGGGGCAGGTCCTCTTGGGCCTGCCCATCCCTGAGCCAAAGGAAGCTGCCAGGGTTGAGTTTGGAGGCCAGCCCCAGTGCAGACACTTCGAACACACTTAGTGGATGTTCCCCTAGAAGACATGTTCTTGCCCATTTCTCTTCATAATTCTCAAGTTATGTGCATCAAAAGGAACAGAGCTTTTCCCTCCCTCTGATCTCATGGATTACTTTTTCTTGCCTGTGTCTCTCAGCATCCTGTGGGCCCCGTGAGGCTGAGGAAGCCTCTCGCCTCTTTGGGGCTGGTGAGGCTGCAGGGCCCGGATGGGAGGGGGCGTGGGGCGGCTCTGGGTGCATCAGGCAGGACAGGCCTTTCACAAGGACACCGTCCTCCCTTGCCACCCCCTGAAGCACCTCTGGCTGAACACCCCCCATGCTCACTGTCAACGTGCCAGGCAAATCCCAACACAGAGCCACGTTCTCGGCCCCCCACACGCCCGCATGGGGTGGAGATTTCCCACCAGACGGGTGTGGGGGCTGGGGCAGGGCCAGACCAAGGGTCACTGAACAGAACACTGTTGCCAGAGCCAAACCCGGGCTTGGATGAAAGAAGAGGGTGTGGGGCACCACCTCCTCCTCCCGTGGCCTCACCCGGGGGGGCCCGGGCCGGTGGTCCTGACCCACCTGCCAGCGCGGCTTGTCTCCAGCTGGGCTGCCTGCAGGTGCCCGGGCAGAGCTCCATGTTCCCTGAGGGACCCCAGGAGCCAGTCTCCCCAGACAGGAGCCCTCGTCTCCTCCCGGGGGTGTGACCCTGAGTAGGAGAGTCCAGGGGACAGCAGGGTGAGACGGAGAGCAGGACATAAACACACGCCCACAGGCAGCAAAGGCCCCTCCCCAACCCCCCTTTCTCCACTGAACAGGCCCACCCTGCTCGCTCCCCACCCCTGCACAGCCACGTGGACACCCACCTTTGGCCCCTGTGCCGGCCTCTCTCCTGGGTCTCGGCTGCCCTGGGCCTGCCAGCACCGCCAGCCTGAGGGGCCTGTCGGAGGTGCCGTGGGTTATGTCTGGGTTGCAGCCACACCCGGATGGGAGGGTAGACTCAGGCCCATGGTGACCTGAGGGGAACTGTCCGGTGCGCTCAGCCTGGGCCCCCGACAGGGCAGAGCCCCCGCCGGCACCTGGGGGGCTGGGCTACGGTGAACGCCCGTCCACTCGCGCGGAACCTGCTCCCCGTCGTGAGTCTACGCCGGCCTCCGAGTCTCTTACGTTGCTGTCTAGTCCTCGAGCTGGCTTCCAGTCCGAGTCGTCCGACACCATTTCGTTTACTTAGCAAACACGGCGTTGACCACGTGTCTGGACCTGGACAGCGAGCCTCACGTGTTGTCACTTAAATCGGCTCAAGTCCCCGAGGGAGCTTCACACTCTGTCATCGAATTTTACAGGCGAGGAGGAGACAGGCAGAGGGGCTGGGAGCCACCGTGGCTGGTCCACTGGCAGGTGGCAGAGCCCAGCTTCGAGCCGCGGTGGGGGGGGCCTCATCTGGAGTCGGGATCCCACCCACTGCCTCCTGGGCCATTGTCACTTCACTGTCACACGGAGCAGGGGAGGAGGGAGGGGTGACAAAGGGCCCGGAGAGGGTCTCCCTGCGTCTCCCCGGCAGGCGTCACCGCCCTGGACCGTGTGAGGCCTCTCTCTGGCTGAGCCGGCCGGCGGACAAGGAGATTAGACACTGGTACTGACATCTGTGACTGTGCCTGGGCCTTGGGGGGGGACATGGGGGGACGCGGCTGCCCGTTGTTCCCTCCCACCTCCGAGCCCATGTCCCGTCCTGCCGGGATGGGGACGCTAGCACAGCGACAAGAGAATCACCTGTGGTTCTCGTCAAATGGCACTTGTGCACCTTCGGGAGGAAGCAGACTCCGGGCCTGCCGGCCTGCCCAGCTGGGTCACAGACCTCCGGACCCTGGCTGAAACCCTCCGCCCTCAGAGCCGCATGCTGGCTTCTCTGCTTTTCGGCTGGCTCTGTACCCCCAGAGGGTGTCTGTCACCCCAAGTCCACCTTCCGCTTGGAGAAAGCCCTCGAAGAACCGGCTCCCAGCATCTGCCCCAGGTGCCCACACACGTGCAGCTTTCCAGCAGACGGGAGTGGCCGGGTGAGAGGGCGAGTGACCCGCTAAAACAGAGCCCAGGGCCTCGCTGCAGCAGGCTCCTGGTAAACAAGCAGCACCGCCTCCGCAGAGAGGCCCACCCTGCTTACTTCAGCAGGAGGTCTCAGGCGGGGGTGGAGAGGCTGCAGGGCAGGGGCCAGGCGAGTATCAGCTGTCGGGAGGCATGAGTTTAAACAAACAGTATCCAAGGAAGAGGGGGTGGCGGGTGTGCTGATTTGTATCTGCGGGAGCCTTTGACGCAGACGTGCGCTGTTCTGTTCTGGCACATTCCAGACCTTCTCGACGGGAAGGCACTTGGTGGGAGTAACGACTAGTAGTTCTCTGCGGCCCAGACCCCGCACTGAGCGGGACCCTCAGAGCTCTGGCTCCGAGTAGGGGTCTTGATGTTGGGGCCTCCATGTCAGTCTCGGTGCAGCCAGCATTTGGGCCGGTCCACCCTTCACTGCAGCCATGCTGTGCAGAGGAGGAGGAGGTTGGCAGCCTCCCGACCTCCACATCTAGGCACCAGTGCCTCCTGGAGGTTGTGGCCACCAAAAGCACCTGCAGATGGAGCCGGGTCCCCCGGGGCAGGGACAGCTGCACCCCCTGAGCTGAGATCACCCTGCGAAGTTGAAGCAGGATGCTGTCCCACAAGGGCCAGCCAGGGAAGGGGCACCGGGTGGGACGTCGGGAACTCGGAGCCGCCTCCCCTGTCACCCACCCAAGGTTCCCACAGGGATTCCGAGGGTCCTTGTCCCCAAAACTCGGATGCCCGAACTCTGAAAAGACCTTGAGAGACATTAGCAGAGAAATGAACATCGGCGGGTAAGCATTCCTTGAGTGCCCCCGGCTCAGCCAAGGCGGCCACTCCGTGGGTCCTTCAGATTGTGCGTCCCATTCGCCCAAGCAGGAAGGGAGTGCTGGCGGGCTGCGGCATGAGTGACCCGCAAGATCGCTGTGCCACGTGCGAGTAGCTGGACCCCCGACCCCATGCACGTGACGAACGGAGCGCAGGCAGGTTCACAGGGACGGACGTGGAGGGCGTCTGCCGGCGGGGCGGGGGCGGGGGGATGCTTTCAATGGGACGGGTCCTGGTTTACTGGATGAAGAGCTCAGGGGGCAGCTGCACACGGGAGAACGTGCCAAACCCCACTGAGTGTGTGCCCCTAAATATGGATGAGGAGGCCAATTTTGTGGGAGGTCGTTTTTACAGTAACAACGTTGATAGTGGAAATGAGCGAGGGCGGCGGGGGGGACATCAGTGTCTCTGTCTTCTCATAGGCCTGGCAGAAGCCCCGGGGGTCTGCAGCCGTGCAGGCTGAGCTGCTTCCCACCGCCTGAGCCCGGGAAAGGCCTGGGGTCAGCCGGCACCCTGGCCCCCCGGCCCCCTGTCTGGAAACAGCGTCGAGCTTGGTTGCCTCTATAATGCACTACTTCAGACTGCTTTAAAATATGTGCATGTAAAACCATGTGCTTTCCCTGTTCAACCAAATGTCTGCAGGAAGTTGGACAGAAACTTGGAACATGGAAAAGCCTGGGGGTGGAGGGGGAGGAAACAGATCCTTTTCCAAATTGCTGATCAGTCCCCAAAGAGTCCACAGTTGAAGTGAGGAGATACATTGGACATGACTCACATGCACACTCACACATGCACACTCATGCACGCACATACACACACACAGAGACACACACACTTCTACTGCTTCTGATGTGAGAATCTGACTCAGCCATTTCATCGTAAAATTTAGCAGGCATGAAAAGATGGTCAAAAACCCTGCTCTCAGTAAAGAATGTAAACTTTTCTTTTACCTTTACATACATTATTGTTTATTTCTAATAAAAATTTTATTTATCTAGATTTGTCCCATTACATTATAAAAATGTTAGATAAAATTTATTTCTTGCAGCAACTGACTTGTGTTGATTCCACACTTGCTGTCTGCTCTGACTCATGTGCAGATTCTGTGAGTTCCCGTGCGGGCCGTGTCAGCTCGTCAGAACTTGAAGGGGATCCTCGGTCAAACGGGCTGAAGTCCTCACTTCACGGGAACCGGTCCTGTTGGCAGAGCCAGCAGCCTCCACGAGGACGGGGAGGGTCGTTTGCCGACCTCGGCACAGGAGAGGGTCGTCCCGGGGGGGAGTCATGAGCACCTGTCTGTCTGAGGTTTTTCCGTTGCAGACGGCTCGGAGCCACCGGACCCCAGACACCAAGGCCCCTAAAACCTGCAAGCACGCTGTCACCCCGGCGGGACCATTTTGACAGGGTGGGGGGGCAGGGGATTGAACCACAGCAGCACGCGGGCAGTCGGGTCAGGACGCAGGCTGCTGACCGGGCGGGCGGGGGTCACAGGGGCCCCTGGGGGTTGGAAACAGTGCTGTGATCTGGAAGGAGATTCTCCTGCAGACTTCCGACAAGTCCGTGTCCCTGGAGCTGGTGCTGCCCAGAAGGTGACAGCTGTGTGAGCTCCACCGGTCACCCAGAGACTCTATCCCTGGTCACCCTGAGAGTCTTTGTCACTGGTCACCTCGAGACTCCAAGCTGTGCAGATCATCCTCTTGGGTCTTCTCAGCAGGACCTTGGAGTCGGGGGTGTGTACATGGGTGTGCATGAGTGTGCACATGTGTGGGAAGTGTCAGAGGTGTTGCAGCGTCTCCTTAGGGTCTCACAACCACGTTACATGGAAGGGAAGCCAGACGGAAAAACTGAAGCTCAGTGATTCTAAGAAAGATGGTCACCAAACGGGGACCCGCCATGCCCTCTGGGTCCCACAGAGGCCATGAGGGGGGAGGACGAGGCAGCCACCTGCCACCTGCTGCCACCTCCCCCTCGGCCAGAGCAGCTCCGCCCCCACGGGCATCACACAGGGGCCTCTCCTCACATGTCGGCGGACAGAGAACGCCGCCTCCAGAACTTGAATGCCACTCGACTGGAGACAACCCTGGGCTCCTTCACTGCTCAGCCTCCTGTGACCATGCTCCAGCCAGTTCCACATGCACCTGACCCTCGAGCGGGCCCAGCCCCACAACTGGGGCTGCAAAGAGAGCCCAGGCTCGGTGCTAAGGAACAAAAGAATGAGACGCACTCCCTGTTTGCAGGAAGCCCAGGACCTGCCAGGTCCAACCACAGACAAACCCCACAGCACTGCCGGCCCTCTGGTAGGGGGATGTGTGGGGGGAAACCTTTGCCTGGGCAGAGGGGGGACTTCGGAGACAGACAGGGGCATCTGGGTCAGAGTGGACGCCTGGGAGGGAGACCACCGGCTCAGCAGAAAGGGGATAAAGCGAACCCGGTACCTGACAGAGTCCTGGAGCCGTGGTGGCCAGAACCATGGGAGGCCCTCCGGTCCCCCACCCTTGCACAGCTTCTCCTGCACCCTCCCGTGACTGTCCTCTCAGGAGGACATGGCTGTGCCGGGTCAGGAGCCCTGCCTGCTCCAGAACAACCCCCACCACCCTCGTCACAGAGGCAACGACCCCGTGTCCTGCAATGTCCCACTCTAAGGCTCACAGGTCAGGATGTCGACATACCTGTAGTGGAAGGCGCCAGTCAACCCACCACCACCACCTACACACCAGACACTGGGGTTTCCATGCAAAACTCCGCTGTCCTGTGTGGGACACAGCCAGAACCGCTCCTGCCACACAGTCAAGGACAGCAGCCTGAGGTGTCACCCCACAAGCGGAACAAGGAGACAGAGCTCAGTGCTCACAAGCGTGAACAGTGTGGGAAGTGCATCATGGGAAAGCCTCCGTGAGCAGGAGCTCCAGGTTGGGACTCCTGGTCTGCTCACCTCGGCCAGATCCGCAGGCGTGGCTGCTCCGCAAATGGGGGCCTCCTGCAGGCTGGTTCCGGGGCCACACCATGCTGCAGGGAGATATGAAATCGGTGCCCCAGGCCCTCAACCACGGGTCCTGATAAGTGGCAGCTGCTATTCTGGGACTGTCCGACACCTCCTGGGGATGCTAAATGTCCCTACTTGCAGCAAACCCAAAGCAGCAGCACAGCATAAGCCACAGCTCTACACCCAAGCTCCCCTGAGGGTGTGCTCAGCAGGTGAGAAAGTGCGCCTGGCCAGGGGTGCGGGGAGCAGGTCAGGGGAAGGGGGACTCCCATGGGACCCGCCCAGCTGGGACGCAGCAAAGACCTGAGCTTTGTCTCACATTACGAGCTGTGCGATGATGTCATCGTCTCTGAGCCTGGGACTGACCTTGCTACAACCTCGTCTCAGATATCAGCTTCACGTAATTTTACTAAAAAGAGAACCAGAAAGACGTGGGAGGGGATGGGGGGGGGACGGGCCAGTGGCTTTGGCTTATGTCCCCGAGCCGACCCCTCACTCACGCGAGTGAGGAGCAGTGACCTGGCTGGTGCTGTCCGGCTGCACCCTCAGCACTCGTTAAGCAAAGGAAGCCAACGGGGACCACCCCGCTGCCAAGTAGCCCCTTTTAGAAGCTTGGCCCTCTGCACCCTCAGTGCCGGCGGGATGGTCGCTGCGGGTCCTGCCGCTGCAGAGTGCGCAGTCTCAGGCTCCACAAGCTCCTCCAGCTCCACCTCCCATCGGGCACCTGTTGGACTCTCGCTCTGGCCCCGCCCCCCATGGCCACCTCTCACTCCCGCCGCCCCAGGTGAGGTGGGACCTACACTGTCCTCTGCACGGCTCCTCCATGGCTTTCCAGTGTCCCCAGGTCCCTCCCTCGCTCCCCGGGCCCTGCCACAGGGACCGAGTACCTGCTGGATTTGAGGGACAGATGCTGGGTGGCATCTCCCCTCCACCTGCAACAGGTAGAGACACCCAGCAGTTGGCACATTGTCATCCCCCTGGTGGAGTTAACAGAGTCGATGGAAATGCCCTTCTGTCACTCTGCTGTAATGCAGTGAGGTCACTTACCAGTTCACCTGACAGTGGGGACCCCCAGCACCAGGAGCCCAGAGGAATACCAGTGAGAGGCTTTGCCTGCTGCACCCCCTGCCCACCAGCAGACGCCACAGCCTCAGCTCAGACCCGTGGCAGCCACGGCTCTGCAGGCTCTTGCTCCCTGTCTGCTCACCTCCCGTTTATTTTGCTTCTCTCCCTGGGTTCATGCTCCTTTGTCTCAGCGATTAGATTAAGTCTAACCACCTGACATCTAGCAATCAGGGCCGCCGCAGCCAGCATTCGCTCGTCAGAGACAGGATGTTCGTTTCTCCAAGGAAAAGTGAAGGGCTGCCCTCAGGGGGAGGGGGATGCAACCCAGGTCTGGTCCTTAGTCTGCCTCTGTCCCAGCTGGAGGGGGCACCGCGTGCAGCTCCATGTCCCCGTGAGCTGGCTGTGCACAGCGGCACCACCATGAAACTGTCAGTGCAGGCCCAGAAACTCCACGTGCAGAACAGCAACGACGCCTGAACTCAGTCTGCGGTGAGCAGCCCACAGGCCCGGGCTGGCTGGGAGGGAGACAGAGGTGGGTGGGCCAGAGTCTCCATCTTCCAGGGACTTGTAGTCTCATTGAAGGGTGGGGTGACCGGGGGTTCTCAGATTGGCCCCCACACCAGCAGCATCAGAGGGAGACTTCTCGGGCTCTGGCCCACACCCACCAAGTCAGAAACTCGGGAGCAGACAACGGCGGCCTGTGTGGTACCAGGGTCTCCTAAGTTCCCACAGTCCTGACGTCTGAAAGCTGGGTGTGAACACGTTCCAAAGGGTTTCAGATGCCCCCACAGCACACAGCTTGTGCCACCAGGCAGCGGGGATGCAGGGCCAGCCTTGCCCACACACCGGCTCAGCGTAGGGGGAGGTTGCACCACCTCTTCTCGGCCCCCAGTCCTCTGCCCGCAGCTTACAGGCTGGGGGTGCAGGAGTGTGGTGGGCGTGCTCGTTTCTGCCGCCGGCTGCCGGCCACATGACCCCGGGAACATGGAGCAGGTGACACCCCCAGGTCCTCGGACCAGGCGCCACCTCGGCTGCTATGGGGTCTGCAGGCCAGGGGCCTGGGGGCTCCAGGTCAGCTGCTGAGTGGCGGGCGCAGGAACAGTGACCAGCAGCCGCAGGCCCCTCAGGGGGCAGGCACCACGCAGACCTGACGTGTCCGCTCCCATGTCCTGGTGCCTTTAAAGATGGACCAGGCCCCGCAGACCGACACCTCTGCTGAAGGCAGCCTCCAGAAGCTGGGGAGGAAGACACTGTCATCAAGGGCCAGGGAGTGAGTGAGAGAGTACAGCACTGCCTGGCCACAGCCTGGCAACAAAGTGAAAATCACGCTCCAGCTAGTGCAGCTCAGTGGTTGAACCAGCCTGCGAACCAAAGAGTCGCTGGTTCGATTCCCAGTCAGGGCACATGCCTGGGTTGCAGGCCAGGTCCCCAGCAGGGGGCATGCAAGAGGCAACCACACATTGATGTTTCTCTCCCTCTCTTTCTCCTTCCCTTCCTCTCTTTCTAAAAATAAATAAGTAAAATCTTTTTTAGAAAAATGAAGATTCAGAGACCCAGGCCCCGCCTCTGGGGCTGTGTTGGCCCCGAGAGGCAGGTCGAAGGCCAAGCGGTGCCTCTGACCCCTCAGGAGACAGCAGGGCAGAAGGTTGAGTCTAGACCCTGCCGGAAGGGGGCACCAGCGAGCCCCCCGGGGCTTGGAGTTGTGTCCCCAGAGCCTCACGCTAGAACTAAGTGCCAAGTGCAGGGAAACCGCCTCATTCGAAGCTGGACTGAAGGTCCTCAGGGGGCCCCAGTCCCAAGACCTGCAGTAAGGTGGCAGTGACCCTGGGCCGCACCTCCAGGCCCCCAGCAGAAACAAGAAAATCCTCGCTGGGGAGAGACGTCATTCTGGGCCTCAAGTCATTTCCACAAATCATGCTTCCGGTCGTGCCCCTACAGTCCTACAGTCCGGGGCAGCCAGGCCTTAGGACACAGGCACCAATGACAGCCAGGCACACACAAGTGGCCCAGGTGAGACCACAGACCGACGGTGATGGACAGATGGGCCCCAAGGTGGGAAGGCAGATGCACAATCTAAGCGAGGAATGGGGAAGGGAGAGAGTGATGCCGCAGACCTGAAGGGAAACAAGCTGAAATTCAGGAACAGAGAAGCGTGATGACCGAAGCGCAGACAGTCCCGAGACGCTGCCGGTTCTGCTCCCACCAGCGGGAAGTGAGGGGTCAGTTTCCTGCTGGCAGGAGGAGATGCACCCGCTGCGGACCCAGAAAAGTGACCCGAGAAAGGGGGTGTCCCTGTGCAAGGGGCGGGGAAGTAGGTCGGGAAGGGGGGGTACCCCACAGAAAGCAGAGGAAGGGGGTGGGAAGGAGCAGGGGAAGGACAGAAAGCGAGGGCGGGAGGAGAGAAGGGCCTAGCAGAGCCCAGCACCAGCGTCCCCCGAGTCCCGATCTGTCCTGGCCCCTGCTGTCATGCCTGGGCCGGGTCCTGCACCCGCCCTCAGTGAGGTGGACACCAGACACCGGGGCAGAGACAGCAACCGGACCAACCGCACTGACTCATTTCAAACACACACTTGTTGACCAGCACAATCGCAGCACTTCCCATGTGCGAGTCCCGCCTTCACGCTAACCGCACTAGCGGTGAGTTACCACCGGCTCCAAAAAGGCAGCCTCTAACTGGGGGGATGGTTCTGGAGGAGCGGAAGTGAGTGAGTGCACCGAGACATTCCAAAGGCTGCCTGAGGGGAGACAGCAGAGGGCCAATGGCCCCGTGCCCCGTCCCCAAGTCAGATGGCCGCTGGGTAGAGGCCGACAGGCCCAGCAGTCCACTCTACTCCCCACGCATGGTGGCCAGGCTCGCGGTGTGGCCGTCCCCAGTTCATCAGGGAACACGGCCGGGCACCTGCGTAGTCAGGACCCGGAGGAACGGAGCCACTGGTGGGCCACTTGGGAGCAGCGCCAAGAACCCTGGGCGGGCCCAGTCTCATGGGAACAGCGGTGGCGGCCATACCAAGGCCAGTGGACATGCAGCCCTGGGGATGGAATTCCTGCCACTCACCTGGCTCCTCTACAGCTGGCGTGCAGGTGAGGCCTGACCACGCACGGGGAAGAGGGGCTTAGCAATCGCCCAGGAAAGGTGGGCCCAGGACTCCGCTCACAGTGGGCTGGTTACTGTGGTTTCTTCTCTCTGGAGTGACACATGACACAGCTGAAGACGGGGAGCCCAGCCGACAGCCAACCCTGAAAGGACCGAGGCGTCCCAACACAAACCCTGCTCGGCCCCACTTCACGCGAGTCCAACCCCGTCTCATGACAGGCGAGGCCCAGACAGAACAGGAGCTGGTGAGAAACAGATCTCAGCACAGACAGACGCGTCCCACCGGCTTCTCACCGTGTCCCAGGGCCAGTCCCAGCCAGGCACAGGGACATGGTCGTCACACCCAGGGTCTTTGCTTCATGGGCTTCGGGCCGATGGAGCGATGAGAACGGCCCCATCGTGTAAAACCTTTCACTGACACGCCCCCCCAGATCATGGCCAAACCGGAAGTGTCACCAGAAGTGAGAGATCTGTGCTCACGGGAAAGAAAGTACTCTCACTCTCCAGAAAACTTGGGGTCCCAGAGGGACAGGTACGTGGGCTAAAGGAGTCCTCCTTGGTGTTTAGTTTGGGCAAAACAGTTTATTTTTCCATCTAAACATCCCCAGCTGTGCTGTGAGCCTAAAACATTTGTGTATTTTAACTAGAAAGAGAAACTGACCAGCAATAAGGAAGATAAACACATTGGCTTCATGGAGTCTGACTTTCTGAGCAAAGCGCCAGGCAAACTAAAAAAGCAGGAAAAGCAAAGGCCTGCAGTGCGGGCTGGTCCCACAGCCCTTCCCCCGAGTCCTGTCAGCACGATCCCGGGCCCAGCACGAGGGGGGTCCCCATGCGCCACCCCACCCCTGCTGGGCCTCTGTGCAAGGGCCTGACTGGCCTCCATTGCTGAGAGCTGACAGCCGCTGGGACCAACGACATTTGCCCCCCACTTCAAGGACAGCAGCAGAGTCCACATGGGGGGGTCCCCACACACAACCATTTCACTCCCAGGACAACCCTGGAGATGGGTGGGCACTGCCATCCCCTGTCCTGTCCACAGCTGAGGGGACCTGGGCACAGATCCCCCCACACCTACCACAGTGCCTCGTGCTGGCCTGGCCACTGGGCTGCTCAGCCTGGGTCCTCCAGCTGAGCCAGCACAGCTTCCTACAGCTCAGCCACAGCCCTGCCCCTGGGGACAGCTGCATATGACAGACCCGGTTCAGGTGGCAACTGAAAGTAAGTTTCCGAAACTTGACAGAAATTTGGCAAAGTGACATGATGTCTGTTAAAAATGAGTCACTTTTAAATGGGGTTCATGTTGGACTTGCGTCATTTCACTTGTTACAAAGGTAAAAATTCCTCGTCCCCAAGTCCCAGCACATAGGACTGGGAGTGTGTCCACAGCTGCCTGTCCCCACTCCCACCCCCCCAACACGAGGAGCCAAGCGCCAACCCCGAGGCCTCCAGCTCCACGCTGGACAAGGTCCTCACCCCACTCTGGCAGAAGCAGAGCACCTGCTCCCAGAGACTGTCACCCAAGGGGACACAGCGCCGAGGGAGTCGGGGGTGCGGAGCTCAGGGCCCGCCCACCTCCAGCCTCTGGCCATTCAGGAACTCTCCCCTGTAGCAGCGGTAAAATTAGGAAGGGATTGTGCCCCCGCCTCTGGCAGGGCCTCCCGGTCCCTGGGGGAGGGGCTGTGGGAGGACGGCGACCACACCCCTGGACAATGGCAGTTGCTGGGGATCTGTCCCATGGGTCCGTCTGGCCCCCAAGTGCTTGTCCCACAACCCCCAACCCAGGACACCAGGCTCTCTAGAAAGGAGGGAGGGGCCTGGAAAAGGGGGTCTCTGCAGACTCTGTGTGAACTGAGCAGCCTGGAGGGGGTCGCGGACAGGGAGGAGGGGGGAACTCCAGCCCTCGGCCCTCAAGACACAGGAAGTGAACCCCGCAAGTCGCTCCCACCCGGGCATGTCCTTGTCTTTGGGAGCAAGACCCGGAGGTCCTGGCAGGCCCGGGTTGGGGTCAGCGATGGGCTTCCTGGGAGGCCTAGGGACAGCAGGGACGATGCAGGGAAGGGCGGAGAGACGAGGCTGCCCTTGGTGGGAGACAATCTGACCTCCACAAAGGTCACCTATTCAAGACCACAGAGCCTCCGCCCCGGCAGGTTTGCAGGCCCCTGGGACCGGAGCTGTGCTGCCCCCTAGTGTGCCTGGGCAGGTCTGCAGACCCCTGAGACTGGCGTTGTGCTGCCCCCTGGTGTTCATTTCCTTTCATTAAAAAAAGTTCAAGGCCACCCCACCACCACCTACTGCTGTCCTGGTCCTTTCCCACCCCTGGGTCCTGTCCTGGACTGTCACTGCCACCATGTCGTCCAGCAACCAGAGCCTGGAAGAAATGCACGTCCATCCGGTCCTTGTGTATTGAGGGCATGTATGACATCGCGGCCACTTAATTTGGAGGTTCAAATGGGCAGACCATGAAGACCCAATTCAAAGGTGGACAGCTGAGCACTTTGTTCATCGAGAGCGAAGAGAAAGCGAGAATCAGGAGCACGCGTGCCAGACGGGAAGTCACCTACCCCTGCGTTTCTAACGGATGCGATGAAATGTGTCTTGGCATGCCACAGAATTTTAGCCGCTAGTGCATGTGCCGCGAGACGAAAAGTTGGAGATCGCTGGTTATGCTACGGCATCCCACTCGGCAGTTTAAAAGCAGAAGGCGGTGTGTTTGCGTATGCCGGCATGGAGATACATGCAACAATCCCACGGAGTGAGCAAGCGTGGTGCAGGAAGGGCCGTGTAGCACGACGGCACGTGTTTCTTTAAACGCCGGACCCCTCTCCCCACACGGCCATGTACATACACAGGCCATGTTGGGAAGGCCACACACTAAATGGATGACAAGTGCCAGGGCTGGTGTCCCAATGAGCCCGTTGACAAACAAAACACAGGGATTCGTTTATTACCTGAGCAATTAAAAATCAACGTGAAGATCCACAGGTCACCGTGGCCACCCAGTCCTGCTCCCGGAGGTCCCCAGCCCCCAGTCCTTCCGTAACTTTCTCCATGGTTGTGCAAAGCTGCACAAATACCCATGCAGACTCTCCCTTCTTCCAGTTTCTAAAACAGGATCCAACTGTGTGTAATGTTCTATAATTTTCTCTCTTCGCTTAATATTTCGAAGAGACTTTTTCAGGTAATTACATAGATGTATTTCATTCCTTCTAACAGTTTCACTATACTCCATAGCATGGATGTGTCATAATTTATTCAAAACCCTGAACATTTCAGTTCTTTCTAACAATTTTTTGTATCAGGTTTCTTCCAAAGAAAGACACCACCCTCAGAGGGCAGGACAGGGTGAACTGGGGAGATGAGGAGGGCGTGTTCGGGGCAGGGGGCTGTCACCACAGCCAGGTGACACTGTCTCCAACCACACCCCATCCCTCCTCCGCAGCAGACTGGCTCAGTGCCGGTCCCCTGCCGCTCACAACCCAGGCTAGTGCAGCCGGCACCGACTGAGTGCCCCCTGTTTGACAGGCACCGTGAGCCCTCACACCCACCCTGCAGAAGGTCGGATTCGCCCTGTAAACCACGAGGGGCCCTCGGCTCTGTGGGGTAAAGGACGTGGCCCCAGACTGCCCACCGAGGCTCCTACCTGGGTCTGTTTGATAGACGTGAGTGGAGTTTGCAGATGGAACCCGGAGCTTCCCTTCTGCACCTCTTTTCCTTCTGGAATACCATCCCCCACTTCCCAGCCTGTGCCTCCCCAGCCAGAAAGACCGCAGGGGTCTCACTGTTCCTAACTCGGCTGACTTGGGTGCCTGCTGTGAAGGCAGGCACCTCACCTGGGTACCCTGGTGCTTCAGGCCAGCCCCACTCCAGGGCTCTCTGGCTGCTCCCTCCCCAGTGCCCTGTTCAACCCCCTCCTCTGTACGCCTTCTAGAATGTCTGGAATTCAACACCCTGGGCTCCATTCTTTTCATTCCCCCAAAGTGCAGTCTCCTTGACAGACAACACAGGACACAGCGGCTGAGCCATGCCGACTGCCCATTCCTGACCAACTGGTGCTGTGGACTCTGTCTCCTTCACGCCCCAGCCTCATTCCTCAGTGGCCCCACTCATGACTGCCCCCCCACAGTCCTCAGTGTACCCACTTTCAGGCGCCTCTGCATGCAGCGCCCACGGTGACCTTGCTGAGACACCCACATCTGCTCCGACCTCCGGCCTCCAGCCTCCAGTCCGGCTCTCCGGCCCCACGCTCGGTCCTGGGCTGAAATCCCCAGTCACTTCTCGGAACAGGGGCCAGAACTTGGCCTGGGCAGAGGATTTCTGGCACGCCTTCTCCCCCCACCCCCCCCCCCACCGAGCTTCCTGGGGACCGGCCTCTGCTCCCGGTATCTGTGTCCCAACCAGTGTGATTAGATTTGTCATAGATACATGAGCCAATGAATGAAACAAACGGTTCAAATACATGTTCCTTGCAGTTGCCTCTACCCTAGATGTTTTCCCAGGTAAAGAATTTTAGTTCTTCCAACCTCTCCTGGTGATCACTTTTGGGAATCTCCACAAAAAAAACCTCTCCGGGTTCTGCATGCAGCGTGGACCCGACCGGACCCAGGCGTCCCCAGATCCAGCATGTGAGCCCCGGCCCCTCCCACCACACTGGCCGTCGGGGTGCCGCAGTGCTCCACAAGCCTTTGTGACCACTTGGGCGGTAAGAGGAGCTCGGTCCCCCGAAGGCACATCCATGAGTCTCCTGAGCTGCTGCATGGAGGCCGGGAAGAGAGCCCACATCTCCCACTTCCCCACAGTTTCCCGTCACCCGGGCCACCCCCGCCCACGCTCTCAGCAAGAAATGCGTGAGCCCAAAACTGCACCCCGTTAAAAAACTCATCAATTTTGGAAGAGGCGTAAGAAGGAAAAAATTAAACTAAATCTAAATCCAGGAAAATGCAAAAACACACTGGATGTCCCTGCTCTGAAAGAAACGTCTGCTCTCGAGGGAAATGCGGAGCCAGAGGAGGCGATGTGGACCTGCCTCGAAACGGAGGAGGCCTGAGAACTCGACCGAGGACACAGCTCGGCTCCTCTTGGCAGCACACGAGTCCAAACTGCGCGGTGTGGGCACCAATCAGTAAAGTCACCCGCGTCCACACGGCCCGGATGGGGGCAGAGAACACGCCCAAACGGTTGATGTTTGCAAGGTAATTTGGAACGGCAGACAAGTCCTAACCATTCCTGGAAGTTATCCACCTAAGCCCAGATGGGGCTCAAGATTTTAAAATAATAAGTGTTTTTTCTAAGTTGCTTTGCAATGTTGTGCCATCTGAGGGCACCAAAAACTTAAAAATGTTTCCACAATGTTTTCTGCTGGAATAAAAAGTTCCTCAAGTTTTTTCCGTGCACGTTTACTGAGTGTTGTTCCTGTGTCACGGGCTTGGGGAGGGCACGCAGGCAAACGCATGCAATCTGTGCTTGGGGTGTGAGCTCAGGGTCTGGTGGCTGTGGCCGGCCCTGCGGGGGACGGTGCCTGTCGTGAGTGAACGAGCTCCTGGCGGCCGGTGTCCATCAGCCCACCTACCCCGGCCTGGACAGCGGCTCTGTGCAGAGGCCCCATCCTGAGCGTCTGAGTGCTTCTTTGTAGAACCGTGTTTTGGTCACTGGCACGTCCCCAGGCACAGAACGTGGAGCTCGCCCGCGACCAGGAGACACAGGACGGCGCTTCCGCCCTGCTGACCGCTGCGACGTGTGTCTGTGCACTGCGCTCTCTAAGAAACCTCAAGGGCGGCAGGCCGGGCGTGAGCCTGCGTTTCCACAGGTGAAGTCAGTCTGCGCTCTGCATCTCCCAGGCCCACGGGCTCCCCGAGACTCCGTGGGAGTGACACCAGAAACACACTGTGGGGGCGGGCTTCACAGTACTTTTGAATTCTTGAAAACTCCTCTAGATGTTTTGTTTTTATCTAAAATGTGATTTTATAACTTAGCACTTTGCACAAAAGTTAACTGTGGGTCTTTCCTGTGCTGAAGAGCAGGCGGGCAACTTGAACCGGGGGTGCAGACAGGCTTTCCGACCCCCACTCACGGGTGCCCTCGCCCTGCACACACAGGCACAGGGAGAAAGGGCACCCAGGCCACCACCTCGCAGAAGGCAGCTCTGCCTGGACCCTGGCCAGCTGCAGGGAAGCCGCCTCCCCTCTGCCGTTACAGCCGCCCGCCTCACCCCTCCCTGCCCCAGGTGGCGGGACATTTTCAAACAGTTCACGACGGAGCTGCTGAGGTGCAGCATCATTTTGAAACAGAGTTTAGTAAGGAGTACAGAGTGCCAAGGAGAAGGAACCGAATCCCGCATGGGGCTGAACGGTGTGCCCCCAACTTCCCGTCCACCTGAACCTGGGGACGCGACTTTACAGAAGTGACACGTTACAGCCGTAACCTGCTCAGGTGGCGCCGGACGAGGTTGGGTGCTGACGAAGTGACGTGCCCTCACGGGAAGAGAGGACGGGCAGTGGAGAGAGCGGCTGTGCACGGGCAGCAGAGCAGTCTCACTGCCAGGGCCAAGAGGGACAGCGACTGCTGGAACCTCGACCGAGATCGGCCCTTAAGGTACTCCTGGGCCCCTGCGGGACAGTCACAGCACCCGGGCTCCAGATTGTGCCACCACTGGGACCTCGGCCCTAGTGTGACAGCTGGAGGGAACAACTCGGACATTTTAAACATCGGTGCAGCAGGCCCCGTGAAAGCCAAACTGCGTTTGTTGGGCTCTCCCGAAGCCTGAAGTGAGAAGTCTTCAGGCTTCTGTCCTGCGCTGGCGGAAAGCCGAATGCTCCACAAGGAAATTGCCAGTAAGACGTCTCCGGAGGACACCAGTCACCCACCAAATTGAAAACGTAGCGGCCAACGTGAAGCCTGAGTTCGTGGCTCATCTCTGGGACTGCACTCGCTTCACAGAGGGACAGCGAGTCTGCACACAGCTGCACCTGCCGGTGCTCGTGTTCCCGCCGGTGTCGGCCCCTCTGGTTGCCGAAGGACTCCTCCTTGTCGCGGGTGCTCACCAACACGCACCGCACACTCACACGACGGCAGCCTCCCGGGCCTCAGCCCCCAGGGACCACTGCCGGCCGGAGCATGCGGGCAACGCTGCAGCCCGCTAGCGTGAGCCGCAGGCAGTCTGCTCGGGGCGGCTGTCGCTGGATTTCTCACCCCCAGGTCCAGACGGCGGAGGGGAGCACCGCCTCCCGGGAGCACGGTCGTGGGCACGGGGAGGAGCGAGTGTGGCCCGGTTCCTGGGTGTCAGCTCTGGAGGACGTGCCGTGTCTCTTGTGCTCCACGCACTGCAACAGGACACACTCAGCTGAGCAGCCCAGCACAGGTCACTCACAGGCAGTGGGAAGTCCGAGCAGGGACATCTGGCCGAAGTTGCTGATGAAAAGTTATGACAACTCTTGAGCATGAGTTCACAAACTTCATCTTCTTAAGACGGTAAAACCTCATTCCGAAAGTCCAGTGAACAGTCACCGGGCTGAGACTGTCCCCTCAAGGCAAGAAGCCCTTCACGGTATCTATGGAAACTGCCCCCAGCCCAGTCCAGTTAGCTGGCACCCTCGCACTGGGACACCCCTCCTCTGTGGCCTGACAGCTTCACTGAGACACCCAGCAAGGCAGGAAGTGCCCTGACCGGGAGATGGGAAGTGCTTGTTCCAGGTCAGCTCAAACTAGCCAGTGGCTGCTGGGGAGTCACTAACCCCTGAGAGTCAGTCGCCTGGAGCTGTAGAAAGAGAGCACTAGTCTTTCAAGCACGCTGGCATCGGCGAAGAAACTCTGGCAAACGCGGTGATACTGCCGACCCAGGTGACGCGTGAGCTGACTTGGAAAGACACCAACGGCAACAGGAGCTGCTGGCACATGGCACGGACTCTGCCCACTCTCAGGTGGCTTTATGTGTCTGCCTGGGGCCGCGGGGTTTTAGTTTTCCTGACAATTTTTAGATTGCTCCACAAAGTGTCTGATTTCACAGCTAAAGAGACTGGGCACTCAAAAGCGAGGCGCTGACACGGACCCCAGCACCACCTGACTGCCCCCCGCCCCCCGCCCCCCGGGCTTCCTAAGGGCCAGGCTCTGCGCGTCTTCTCTCTGGGGACCCTTGCACGCACCTCTCTGACTCAGGATGGCCTGGCCAGGAGGCTGGCCCGGACACCTGGACTGGAAGCCACTGACCCACAGGCCTTCACTGTTGAGTCAAGTCCAGCAAGGCCAGGGGACAGGGAGGGCCAGCCACCAAGGCTGCGCCGAGAACTCGGGGGAATCGGCCTTTCTCCTGAGCTCCCTCCATGGCCGGAGACCAGCTTGAGCATCTCCCTGTCCTGGGCGCCAGCGTTGGCAGAACGCTCGTCCACCGAATCCACAGTCACAACTCCAAGCCACCAGTCTCGCTCCGGAACTTTTTCACCAAAGTCACGTGAGACAGAGAAGTATGCTTTTCACTTTTTAAACAAGCGCACGGAGCTGGACTGCCCAAATGACCGCCGTTCCCTGCAGAGCTGCCGACGGGCAGGACAGCACAAGGCAGGGGAGGTGCCTCGTGGGAGCCTTCAGTGGCGTTGCCACGTCTTGGAGCACTTTCTGCAATTATCCTTTTGGCAGAGTCCTCCAAAGCCAGGATATTTATTTTAAATATCGCTGGTAGTAGCCCTGCTTGGCCATAGAGAACACTCCTTAGCAAGTCATCCAATTCTGTCTTCCCCTCAACCGTGAACGAAAACCACAGACAAGTGCATAAGGCCGGAAGAGTCTGAACATGCTTTGCACATAAATTCAATATCTTTTTTAAAGATTTTATTTATTTTAGACAAAGGGGGAGGGAGGGAGAAAGAAGAGAGAAACATTACTGTGTGGTTGCCTCCTGCGCACCCCCTACTGGGGAACCTGACCTGGCCCGAAACCCAGGCATGTGTCCTGACTGGGAATCGAACCGGCAACCCCTCGGTTCCCAGACTGGCGCTCAATCCACTGAACCACACAAGCCAGGGCTCAATACATTTTTAGAAATGCCAAAAGCACCTATTCAAGGAGCATTTTTTAGACGGATTTCCAGGTAACAAGAATGTGCCGAGCTGTCACTCACAGCGACTCAGATACTTGGCACACAGACCCCGATTCTCGAGGCTGTGCTCCGCCTCTGCGGGTCTCCTCGTCCACATCACTAACACGCAACTGTGCAAACATCACCCAGCCATTTCCGGCGTGCGTCCCTGTGAACGGGGAGGAGAGGAAGGGTTTACTCGTCATGAGAAGATCTTCGGTGACGCCACCCTGCTGGACCCCAACCCCAGCGTGCCAGGAACGGTTTGCCCCTCTGTCGCTCACCCTGTGCTGGAGTCACGCCTGGCCAGGCCTTCCCAAGCCCCCCATCCCGCAGTTCTGAGCAATCGTGGTACGACCAACGCTGAAGGGATTTCAGCAGCTGACAGAGGACACACCGAGCCCAGCGCTCCCTGCCCCTCGCAGGGTAGAATCGCAGCATGGTCCGCAGGGTGCCCATGACCTGGCTCCTCCCCCTCCCGCACCCCGTCTCCCCTGGACTGAAAGTTCTCCCGGATCCAGAAGCCCGTGGGCGTCCCCTCTGCCTGGTGCCTCAGCGAATGGCCCCTCTCTATCCGGGCAAGCCTCAGGCTGGCCAGAACTTGCCCTGTGCACGGCACACTCGGCTGCAGCCTGATGACCCCACAAGGCGCTTGTGTTCCCGCGCAGGGTGTGTCCCTCCGTTCTTGGTCCTCCCAGCACGGCCTGGCCTTGTGGACCCTCGTTCCACCGCCTTCACCGTGCGACTCGGGAAGGTGCAGATACAACAGGCACTGGTAAGTCACTGATCATATTCAAGCATGAACTCCCAGACGTGTTCATCTCCACTCGTCCTCCGTCCTGGCCCAGACACCTCATCCTGGTCAGGGACCCGCCCAGCCGCAAGCACTGCCTCTGGACGGCTCGCCTGGCCCCTGGCCAGGACGGTGGGGTCTTCTGTGTGCCCGGGCACCTGCGGCACCTGTGGAGGGGCTCCCCACACCCGGTTCCCAGGTTCAGGGTCCATGCCCACACTGTCTCTTCCCCGCCACCCTGACCAGCCCAGGAGGGGCATGCGCACAGCCCTCCCTCGTCAGCTGTCGCCTGCAGTACCACCGCTGAGCGCTCATCACCGCCTGCTCCCGGAGCCCCCAGGCTGCCTGGGCAGCCCCCACGTTCCCATGGAGCCCGACCACAGGCACCGCACCTCGGCCAGCATTCCCACCCCGTCTCCTCTACGAGTGGAGAGGCGCTCCAGCTCTGTCCCTGCTCAGAATGAGGTGGATGGTGCTCGCTGCCAGAAGCGTCTCCATGGCTTCGGAGAAAAGCTCCGGTTTCCGCCCAAGACAAAGGCCCTCCCTTTGAAATGGAAGGTCCCTGGGATTGCTGGCACAGCCCACTCAAGGACGGGAGAGACACATTCTTCCCTCTCCTACAAAGCAGAGGACACAGCAAGGGACCCGAGTCGGACAAGCCCTCCCCTTCAGGAGCGAAACGGGGGCAGGTCTGTCCTTTAAGGGCCGTCTCCACGTGCGAGTCCCCCCGTCTTCTCAGAAAGTCTCCACTCTGGTCGCATCGGCAGGCGGGCGTTTCTTTCAGCATGACTCAGTCTGCCATCTCTTGTACCTTACCTTATCTTAGTGATCCTATTGGTTTCAGTCACATTTACGAAAAGGGGAAAGTATTTTCTTAAAAGCTAGCATTTAGCAAGACAGAAAACTTGGCTGGGTAATGGCGTCAAGACCAAATACCAGCCCGATCTTTCCCAGAAGCCCCCAATGGCCATGGCCCTCGGGCTCCAGAACTGGGGCCGGCACCCTGCACCAGCAGCCAGTCTCACTGGACACGACCACGGCTGTTCACGTCCGTGGGGTCTGCAGCTGCTGTCACGCGGATGGCGGAGCCAAGCAGCTGCCGCCGAGCCCACACAGCCTGGGGTGTTAACTCCCCACCCGCCACAGGAAGTGCGCTGACACACAGCAGAGAAACCAGAAGGGAGCTGCAGGCGGGTTGGCGGCCCAGCGCCTCCATGTGGACGCAGTGTGGCCCCAGCCCTCCCATTTCTTGGGGCCCAAGTTTATCTCCTTTCCTGGGTAGGGCTCACTCTGTAACGATTACCCCAAAACAGAACCTGCCAGGACGTGTGTCCAGATTTAGGAGAAAACACTATTCTCCTGCCAAAAAAAAAGGTTACTGCTTTTCTACCTCATCAAATCACCTTCTTATAAAGTACCTGCTCCTAATATTCACTCCTCAGAAACCTAACTGGGCTCATCCTACACCAGGCTGCCTGGTGCTGTGGGAAAACCACACTGAGGAGGAGGTCTGAAGGCGGGGGCGACAGCAGGAGTGCCCCCCACCCTGAAGGGCACGCTCTAGCCACCAGGATGCCACAGCGCCCACTACTACAGCCGTGTCCACGCCGTCAGAGCCTAGCTAGTGCCTGCTCCAGAGTGAGCAGCTGGAAGAAGCCATCGCCCACTCACCCGACTCTCAGTCCATCACCTGGGTCCATCGCCAGCCTCCCAGGAAAGGAAAAAGCCTGGAGAAAGATCAGTTAGGAGAGCAAGTCCCGCTCCACATTGGAGGGGCTGGTCCTGCCCGGCAGCAGGCGAGGATGTCGCTGCTGGGGAAAGTCTCTCCAAGAGGTTAGACATCACTAAACCTGTCTCTGTGACTGGCTCACAAGAACGTGACTTCCCATTAACCTGCATTTCAGGAATCCAGTCAACCCCCATTCACAGTCAAACACAGAGATGAACACAGCTCCGTCTGAGTTCACGCTGAGCACCCAGCTGGATGCCTCGGGCCACGGACAGCGTGTGGAGCAGCACCAACTGTGTAAGACACACGTGATGTGCAGCCAGAGCAAGGCAGTGTCAACAGCAGCCAGGACACGAGCTGAAGCCTGCGGCACGCCTACTATGTACCCAGGACGCACACGAGGGGCCCTCCCTCCAGAAATCCTTCTGTGCTCCTGGGGACGATGCAGCCGGCAGGAAGCTGGCAGCATCGAGTAGAACCTGTGAGCTCATGCTTGCTTACTTTGGGGGAGGGCCCCAAAACAAGCAGTTTATGACATTCCTAAATCTGAACTGTTTAGGTGCCACATTCCACGTCTAACAGTGCACGTAAGCACTATCGGAGGGGACAAAAGCATGTTTTGGTACCAGGCCCTTCAACATACTCAATGTTATTAATAGAAATCTGGTACTATCAAACCAAGTGACTGTTAACATTTCTATGCTAATTTCAACTTTAGTAGGAACTGTTTATGAAAATAGTATTCTAAGCCTTAATATTACATGAATAAAACACAACTTTTGGAAAGCTATTGCAAGCCTGTCACCGTGGGTTTTGCTCACACACTCCACCATTGAAAAGCAGCAGCAGCAGCGCTGCAGGCGGGGAGGCGGTGTGAAAGGACAGACCTCGGAGCAAGGAAGCCCTGCCGAGGTGACGGGCAGTCACAACCCTGCCTGCAGCCTTGCATCCAGGTCCGAGTCCACCCAACTACGTGCTTCAAACGTGTCGTTCATGTCACCTTAGGCCTCAATGGAGCGTCCCATAAAAAACAGCCTGCTGCAAAGACATGGACTTGAGGCAGCCCACAGTGGTTTGTCCAGACGTTGTGGCCGGTTTCGGAGTTCCGCATCCTCACACTCAACGCACATTTAACTAGTTTCAGGACTCGGGGACTTGCTTTCCAGCAACATGGCCCCAGATGAAACCATGCTGAGCTTGAATGGCTCCACCCAAACACCCCGGCCCGGCCCCCGCCCCGGCAGCCAAACCCCGTGCTCTCCTCTCACGTGGAGAACGTGCCCAACACCGTGCTCGCCGCGCCCATGGACGGAACACGCTCACATCACATGGTGTGAACGCACGATGTAATCTTAGCTCCTGAGAAATGGACATCGGGGAGAAAAAGAAACATCTGAATACGAGGTGGAAGGCATTAGGAATAACGTAAAGGATTACAAAATCTTTTCTGAAAGCTGTTCGGGTAGGTTGGTCTTAAATGTGTTTGGCAAATACAATCTGCACCCGAGGGGCCCACGCACCTGGCGGCCAGAGGGCACTGCCATGGCGCAGACGGTGCTGCGGCAGCGCCCTGAAGGCCCCGTGGTGGCAGGTGCTCCGCCTGCTTCTGAAATGGGACCGGCTCACAGCGCGCTGCGTAGGAACCGTGAGCGTGGTCAGCACTGGGGACCCTGGGGCTCACCCCATGCATCCTGGGGGATGGGACTGGCTGCACTCTCCCCGTCACCAGCACTCAGGGCAGACAAATGATTACGGCCTCTCGTAAAAACAGGGTAGTCTACAAAGGACGTTAAACTCAAGAGGCCTTCTGAGAACATCGCTGTTTTTTTTTTTTAACTGGCGATTAGCTCCATGGGACAGAAAACCCAGAACATTTCTGCTCTGAGATTATGCCCTCCACAGTTAGAACTCACGTAAACACAGGAAGGGGGCACTGAAGCAGATGTGGGCGAACAAAAGCACCAAATCCAAAAGTACAGAGACAAACTACTCTTCTGGTGAGCAGTGAAACAGAAATGACTCTAAAATTAATGTGCAAATGAAAATAGTTGTTTGACCTTCATTCAATTAACAGGCGTGGTAAAGCATGTTACTGCCAAATAAAAAGGCTCCTTTCCAACCCCTTTTCCAGCTCCGAGAGTGCCCACCATCTTGAACGAACCGTGACTGTGTTTCGCTCCATGAGCGAGGCGCACTGTTCAGAGACCGACAGTGTGAACACTACAGAGAACAACAGCACTCTGAAAATCCAGTTTATTTTCCATGTTGTGGACAGATCCAGTCAGTGTGGCCAGTTGTCTGCACGTGTAATAATTTATCAAAATAAGTCTTCCCACAACACTCTCTGCATCAACTCTGAATATCCTGGTCTGACAACACAGCCAGAGCTCTGGAGAGTCACCTTGTCACAGCGGGAAGAGCACGTGGCCAGTCTCCCTCATGACATTTCCCGAACTACGGAGGCTGGAGAGCAGAATGCACGCTGACCGGGGTGACTCACGAGGCAGCCGGGTCTGAAGTCCCTGTGCCAGCGCGCTCTGCTCCAGTTTCAGCCGACATGCTGCAGTGTCCTTTTGGGGGCAGGGCGCGCACAGGGCGGATTCGAGGGTTTTCCACGGCACGGAAAAGACACGGCTCTGCAAGCAAAGCAGTGTAAGCTGCCTTTTTTCTTAAGACCTGGACATTTTAAGACAGAAGCTTTGCAAAACATTACACAATTTTTTATTATTAAATGAGAAAATCTCATCTGTTACATCGTCACATTGCTAGTCAGAGAAATGCTGCAGTGATGGAGGGGCCAGTGCTGGGTCAGCCAGAGTCCGCATTCCTACAACACCCATTTACAGAGAGTAATGTTCAACAGAGCCCGACACAGCCCGACACAACGCTCTTGGCTTCTTCGTGTTGAAGTCCCCCCCGAACTGTCTCCTACTGGGGTGTCTCACTACATAAGGTACAGTTCTCCATCCTACGACCCGCCCGCGCCACATGAGAGGCGCGCTGCCTGCGGAGCCACGGCTCACACGTCGTCGTCGTCCGACGTGTCACTGCTGCTCGTCTCCGAGTCCTCGTTCTCGACTGTGGGCCTGAAAGTGCAGTTTTTCCAGGGTCCAAACTTGAAGTCACAGATCAGGCCGTTTTTCAAAATACCGTTTTTCCTCAGACCATTTTTCCGTAACTAAAAAAAAGTCAAAAGTACAAAATTAAATTTAATCTCCAAGAGTTACTATCAAATAAAGAACACTGTAAATGCAACCATGCATACAATAAAGGTAATAAAACTGCATCTGGCCCTAGAAGTCCACAGATGTGCCATCACCCCTGACACCCTAGTCTGGCACAGGCGGTCTGGGTGGCTGAACAAAGCCTCTCAGTGGTAGAAGCCGCTGCCCTAGGGAACCAGAAACTACCTGTCCAGGACACACCTCGCGCTTTCCCTTCTCCCCACCCGACTCAATCCCCCGTTCTCCACAGATTTCCATTTCTACCTGAATTCTAAAATTTAAGCTACCTCCTTTCACTCTGAACAACGACCTCACAATCCTTACTGAGAAACAAAAGCCATGTACGCACCCCTGCTGTTCTCAGTGTGACGCGTGGGAAACACACTTGTCCCTCTTTCAAAGGTACGTCTTTCCCGCCCCCAAAGCTCCAGTCTTGCTTCGCATGGTGTGCAGCCCATCGCCACCTAATCTTTCCAAAGCCTGAAACCAGCTGAGGAGAATTTTGTAAAAACCGAACCTGAATCTTCACATGATTTCTCTAAATGCCTGTGTCATCCCCAGAACACTGAACTTAATGGCATTCTCCTCCACATCCCTGTTGGTAACAGTCATTACCAGTTCTCGGGCCGGAACTTCAAAACCCTGCCGAGTCTAGCCCAGACTTTGGTCCCATCAGGGTCACTTTTCACAGACGCTTCTCTACGTGAGGCCCTCACTCATCCTCCCCCAAACCACTGCAGTGCACCCCCAGCTCATTGTCCTGACTCCAGTCTCCCCAGCAGCCCTCCTGACGGGCACTGCACACCCATCCGTGCTTCCTCCTCACCGTGCACGCGCGATGACCATGTCCCGACCCTAACCAGCTCTCAGGGGCCTCCTGCACCTGAGCTGTGAGCCCAGGAAGGGGCCCGTCCCTGTGGTCTCGGCAGCACGTGGGGTGGAGTGAGCACTTGGTGAGCAAGCGCTGAACTGAATTCAGGCTCCCTGGTTAGCAGACAGTCCACAGGGGTGGACAGAAGCAGTTTACATACGTGAGTGGGGGCAACAGAGTTTACTCTTGCGTTATCTATCATTGTGTTACTCATTAACTTTACTTCTGCCCACTCCTGCAAATCCTTTTACAAACAGCATCAGACCCTAGTGATTTTTCAAAAACCTAAGTGTCAAATGATGTCATCATTAAAATTACTTTATCCATGTCTTTGTCATTGATCAGAAAAAACAGACGGACGTGCACGTCATCACTTCCCGGCACAACATGTGTCTGTCAGCTCGTTATTTCATTACCAGGAGGGTTCTAGCTGCCGTCCTGGTCACCCCAGGACTGTAAAGCCTGTCACCCTGTCCAAACAACAGGATGCTCTCCTTGAAACCACCCCTCATGGGAATGTTGCCTGAGAACTCCTCTCGTGCCTTTTCTTCACATTCAAAGCAAATGCTTCAAACAGACAAACTGGTAAATGCATTCAATGGGCCACACTACTCAGCAAACAAGAGTGACTTTCAGAAGCGTGAGAAGAGCTGATCTGATGCCCCGAGTGCGGAATTCGATTGTTACAACTGTGTGGGAAGGCAAAACTGCAGGCACAGAGAACGAACAGGGCGGGGGTGGGGGGGTGGGGAGGGGGATGCCTGGGGCTGGAGCTGGGCAGGGAGGCGGCAAATGCAAGGGGACGCTAGGAAACTGCCTGGGACAGTGGCCACACACCCGAACATGGCCACACATCAGTGGGTAGGCGATTTTGTCACTGTGCAGACGGGGCAGAGAGCATCACGCCCCCGGGGGGGGGGGGGGGGGCGGGTGGCCGCTGCTCACCCAGGCTCTGTGGGCTGGCCTGTCGCTCCAGGGCACAGCTCTGTGCAGCACGTTCCTCTGCTGTGTGCTGCAGGCAACTGTCCCAGGGTCACTCCCCGTCTCGGTCACTCCCGTGGCCCCATGTCCTTGCACGGGGCTCAGGTCCCCACCAGAGGATGTGCAGCAACGTGCTTGGAAGACCCTCAGGAGGCTCTGGGAGGCCACCGTGCCCCCGAACCTGCAGCGCTAAGGGGACAGTTCCTCAGGGCTGACACAGGCCAGAAGGGGGCTGACGGGGGGCCGTCAGCTGTGCACTCAGCCCAGAGGTACCGTGGGGCTGGGCAGGAACCTCCTGCCCAGCCCCACAGACCCTGCTCCCCTCAGAGAAAACCCTCCTGAACCACATCCCTCCTTTTCGTCAAGGAAGTCGGCTCCATCAGAGTCTGACAGGACCACCCCACCCCCCACCAGTGTATACCACCCACCGCTGGCCAGTTGCTCTGAGGCTTGTGACTGTACATTTACATTTGTCAGCACGCATGCAACTGTGTGCTGAAAGTGAACTTTTGTATGGAAATTATACAATAAATATGATAAAAAACCCTTCAAAACCATTATCCACCATCAGCCACACAACTGTTCTGTAAAAAACAATATGGTTCACTAAGAACGTCTGAATGAAAAGTTAAATTTAGGAAGGAGAAAATGTGAAACTGAAATATAAATAAAATTACAATTATGATTAAAAACATGACCTTATATGTAGAAAACCCTAAAGAATCCACAAAATAACTGACCATTAATACAGCAAAGATATAGACACAAAAATCAATGCACGAAAATCAGTTGCATTTTTATAACAAACAGTCTGAAAAGAAATTGAGAAAACAATTCTATTTACAGTAACATTTAAAAGAATAAAATTAGTAATAAGTACAAGAAATAAACTTAGCCAAGGAGGTAAAAGTCTCCTCCTTCCTAATTAACTTTACAAAGAAAACACCAATAAATGGAAAAACAGCCCATACTCATGGATTAGGAGACGTAATATTGCTAAGATGTATCACCCAAAGCAATCAAGATTCAATGCAACCCCTAACCAAATCCCAAAGGTCGTTTTGGGAAAAATCAAAACCCACCACCCTAAAATGCCTACATAATCAATGTTTTCCCAGAGGCCAAAACAGTCTCTGGAAAACAAAGCGAGCGTTTCACAAACCTGATCCAAAAACCTGCAGAACTGCAGCATCCAAATGAGACACCAATTTAACACAGACGCTGCTCCAGACCGAAGGGGCAGAGAGCCTGAAAACGAGTCCTGGCACACACAGGCCGGTGGTTTCTGACAGGGGAGCCAAGACTCCTGACTGCAGGAATGCAGAGGCTCCGACCAACGGTGGGGGGAGGCAGCAACCAACGCGCAAGAACGAGGGCAGTCCCTTCACTCACGCCTCGTACAAAGACCTAGACTGAACTAAAGCTGTGGAACACTTCGAAGAAATCACAGGGGAAAGCTCCACACCATTGGATCTGGGGAGGATTTCAATACGACATCAGCACCACAGGCAAGCAAAGAAAACTAGGTATCCTGGACTGCATCCAAATTTAAAACCTCTCTGCAGCAAAAGACACCACAGTGGAAAGGAGACCTGCAGAGTGGGAGAAAATACTTACAGACCATTGATTTGGTAACAGATGAGTATGCAGAATACACAAAGAAATGGCACAACTCAACAACAACAAAACCCAATTTAATAACAGGCAAAGGGCTTGAATAGACATTTCTGCAAAGACAACATACAGATGGCCAAGAAGCAGAGGAAAAAGTGCTCAATGTCACGAACCAGTAGGGAAATGCACAATCTATAGAAAAACAATATACCAACTTCCGGCCAAGACAGAGGCGTAGGTAGACACACTGTGCCTCCTCACACAACGAAAGGAGGACAACAACAATTTAGAAACAAAAAAACAACCAAACTGCCAGAAAATCAACTGTATGGAAGTCCAACAACCAAGGAGTTAAAGAAACATTCATCTAGACCGGCAGGAGGGGCAGAGACTGGCACTGGGGTGGAGATGACTCTCAGCAGGGCGGTCCCACATTCCTGTGCAGATAAACTGGGAGGAACAGCTGGGGAGCAAGACAGACCACACAACCCAGGCTCCCAGGCAAGAAAATAAAGCCTCCAAACCTCTGACTGAAAACACCTGTGGGGGTTGTGACGCGGGGACAAATTCACAGCCTCACAGGAGAGTTCAAGGAGAGACCCACAGGGTCATAGAACATACACAAACCCACCCACTCGGGAATCAGCACCAGAAGGGCCCAATTTGCTTGTAGGTAGTGGGGGAAGTGACTATAAGCCACCAAGAGCCAGCAAGCAGCACAGTTCCCTCTTGGACTCCTCCCCCACATACAGCATCACAATGCAGCCACGTGGGTTGCCCCACCCTGGTGAATACCTAAGGCTCCACCCTTTACTACGTAACAGGCATGCTGAGACCAAAAAAAAAAAAAAAAAAAGGCCCAAATGAAAGAACAGATCAAAGCTCCAGAAAAAAACACAACTAAGTGACCAAGACATAGCCAACCTATCACAGTTCAAAACTCTGGTGATCAGGATGCTCACAGGACTGGTTGAATATGGTCACAAAATAGAGGAAAAGGTGAAGGCTATGGTAAGTGAAATAAAGGAAAATGTACAGGGAACCAATAGTGACAGGAAGGAAACCAGAACTCAAATCAGCAGTTTGGACCAAAAGGAAGAAATAAACATTCAACCAGAACAGCATGAAGAAACAAAAAAATGAGGAGAATATGAAAAGAATTCAAAAAAAAAAAATGAGGAGAGGCTTAGGAACCTCTGGGGCAACTTTAAACATTAATACCCAAATCATAGGGGTGATAGAAAAAAAAGAGGAAGAACAAGAAAGTGAAAACTGATTTGAACTAATAATGAAGGAGAACTTCCCCAATCTGGCAAATGAAAGACTTCCAGGAATTCCAGGAACCTCAGAGAGTACCAAAGAAGTTGGACACAAGGAGGAACACACCAAGGGACATCATAATTACATTAGCCAAGATCAAAGGTAATTAGAGAATATTAAAAGCATCAAGAAAAAAGGAGACAGCTACCTACAAAGGAGTTCCCATTAGACTATCAGCTGATTTCTCAAAAGAAACCTTGTAGGCAAGGAGGAGCTGGAAAGTATTTGAAGTCATGAAAGGCAAGAACCTACATCCAAGATTACTCTCTCCAGCAAAGCTTTCATTTATAATAGAAGGGCAGATAAAGTGCTTCCCAGATAAAGTCAAGTTAAAGCAGTTCATCACCACCAAGTCCTTATTATACGAAATGTTAAAGGGACTTATCTAAGAAAAAGAACATGATCAAAACTATGAACAGTAAAATGACAACAAACTCACAACTATCAACAACTGAACCTAAAAAAACCAAAAACATAAACTAGGCAAACAACTAGAACAGGAAGAGAATCACAAAAATGGACATCACATGAAGGGTTAGCAACAGGGAGTGGGAGGAGGAGAGAGGGGGAAAAGGTACAGGGAATAAGAAGCATAAAGGGTAGGTACAAAACAGATGGGGGAGGGTAAGAACAGTATGGGAAATGGGGAAGCCAAAGAGCTTATATGTACAACCCATGGACAAGAACTAAAGGAAGGAGGGGGAGGGAGATGATGGTGGGAGAGGGGTACAGGGTAGAAGGGAATAAAGTGGAGAAAAAAATGCAAACTTAATAGCATAATCAATAAAATATATTTTTAAAAAAGAGAAAGAAAAACGAGATAGCACTTCTCATCCATCAGGTATGTCCATCTGTATACAGAGGCCCTGAGCACAGTGGGGATGGAGAAGGTGCAGCCACTGGAGAAACACAGTGGGGGCAGCCCCTCACAGGCGCACACACGAGAGTGCAGGAGCCAGCAACCCCACTTCTGGGTGCACCTCCTGAAGAACTGAGACTAGGAACTCAAGGCCTGTGCACACCCACGTTCACAGCACCGTTACAACAGCCACAGGGCGGAAGCAACCCAAGTGTGTCCACCACAGATGAATGCACACACAGAGAGTAGGACACACACACAAGACTATTATTCAGCCTTAAAAAGGAATCCTGACACCTGTTCTGTGGGCGACGGCCCTACATGACACAAGCTGGTTGACAAACACTGCATGATTCCACCGAAGTGTGGTCCCTGGGGCAGCTGCAAGACAGAGAGCAGACCAGGGCATCCCTGGAGCTGGCAGGGCTGTGGCAAAGCGCTGTGGGTTAACGGGGAGGGTTTCCACTGTTCAAAGAGCGAAGACCTCAGGGTTGGGGCGGGGACACGGCTGCACGATTGTGTGACCACGCTCAACGCCAAGGACCTGTACATTTAAAAGTGGCTAAGTGGAAAAGTTCATGTTATGTGTTTTGTGCCACAAAGTTTTAAATGCAGTGAAAAAAACATTAAATTCATCCTTGAATTTTTTAGTTGGTGTGATCATCTGCATTATATTATCAAGTGACTATAACTAATTTCCTCAAGATTTAATTAAAAACACTTCGAAGTGTAAAAGCTTAACATGTCCATTTACGGAAATCACTTCTGTGAGACCACATTAAAAAAACTGTAATAAATTTGGAAAATCGTATCAATTTTCTGACACTACAAGCATTTCCTAATACTCTTTCTAAGAGAAAACTATGGAGACATAAAGGCAATTTTGACCCATAATGTGATGCCCAACAAGTTCCTAAAGGAAACTGTGTGACTCAATCCCCACCCTCCTCAAAGATGCTTTGTAAGAACCTGCTGCTCCAGCAGAGAACAAGCCGACTCAAGCCTCCTCACCTGCTCGCTGATGGCCCGGAACTCCCGCATCTCGTCCTCAGTTAAGGGGGCGCAGGTCTCGTCGTTCTCGCTGTCTTCTTGCCAGCCCATCTCCTTCAGCAGCCTGGGGGAGAGGGAGGGAGTCGACACATTTAGAGCTGCACCCTAGGAAGACAATTCCACTTATGTCACGTGCAAGAAACTGCAGCCTGCTGTGCACAAAGTCCCCAAAGTACATGGAGAAGGGTCTGAGTTTACGCTCTGGATGTCTTTCTGGAAACACACGAACAGGTGGGATTAAGCCCAATGAAATGTCTTAGAGAAGACCAGAATGAGCTGCTCAACAGCTTTACTTCTGGTGTCAGGGCTTTTCTAGGCTAGAAACTCAAATTTGCTGAATCCGTGTAACGAAAGAAAATGCAGTTCTCTTCCTCATCTGCTCTGACACCACCACAACCCATCCCACTGTAGTTAGCTGTTATGTTTCCTCCTTTGAGAAAAGAAGGCTGGGCTATGTTACCCCATTTTGCATTTCATAATGTACTGACCTACTGATACTACTTCTTGTACACGCCAGTCCTCATCCTCAACACATAACTTAATGTGAATAGGCAACTACGTTCTACAACCACAGAACGATGACTGTTTCAATCATCACGTTTCCTGAGACCAGCCAGGTTCTACGTAAAATGACCAGCACCATTCTTCTCTTTTCCATCCGATTTTTAGAATGCCTCCACCTTCGGCACACAAGAGCAGCAGAGACCCAACCGCTTCTCCTGAGCTGGGCAAACCTGAGCACCTGGCCACAGTGGCCACAGGTTTCATACTGATCTTACTATACTTTAATGACATGTCTTATTTGTTACTATTTACACCTATTTATCTTTCAACTTCAGCCTGCCACACATTCACTACACGTTGCAGACTTTTCTACATTTTTAAAGCAACCCCCAAGAATACTGGTGCTCTGGTGCTCACAGATTCTCAAGTAAAACTTAACACTACTCCTATACTTCACAGACAAGACATCAACATCACGGTAAGTAAAATTATCTGCATACCTGAGGCCGGAGAAGGAAACAGAATTCTGGTTTTTTGCTCACCAAACCCTGCTGCCTCTGCACCAGAATGTCAGTCAGAACCCATTACTACTCCTCTCCTCCCCTTTCCAGCGCAACTGCCTTCCCTCCCTCTCTAGCTTCGCTCCCCAGGGGACGGCAGCTCCAGCCCACTGCCCCCTAGTCCAAAGTGGTAGGACGATCTCACTTCTTTTGCTACTACTCGTACCTATTTCACTGTGAGAAACTGAATCTAACAATGCAGATGGAATGAAACAAATTATTTCAAGTGTTAACAAAAGTCAGGTATTCCTACCTGTGCATTTTTCCCCTTGGTTCCCTTATTCCCAGAGACTGCTGCTGTTAACCATTTCTGGAGCAGCTTTCAAAACAAATACTGTTGTGAGTCTCCCCTTCCCAACAAGCAGGACTGTACCTTAACAACATCATCTCTAATTCCACAAAGGACCCCCACTCTTGTCAAGATGCCCACCCACTGCCCCTGCACACAACCCTCCATGCCCCTCTCTTCAGCATGACTGCCCTGCGCTCTTGTCTGAGTGGGGCCTCACCCTCTCAGTGCACTTTTGTAGAGCAGACGGGCAGTACTGGAGCTGCTCCATCCCCCACTTGCGTGCCACACCGACACACACTGTAAACGCTCGGTGCCAGACACAGTACTGGACGAGGGGCAAAATTTCTGTCCTCACAGAGCAGGAGTTCTTAATGAAAAGTTAAAAAGTAAAAATAATATTCTAAAGCATTATTCTATAGTAGGTAATAGCCCAGGTTCCTTACTATACTAAAATTCAATGAAGAGTTAAGTCAATTAATCAACTGGGCTGTTAATGAGTCCCGCCCCACACTGAACCTGGTCCCAGAGGATGGTAAGAATTTTCTGTTGATAAACAATCCGGTGTGTTACACAGATCAATACAGAGTTATGTAAGTAGACCACAAAAGCCCTCAAGTCCTTCATGTCATGACACTGAACCATGTGGCTTATTTCAAGGCCACAAGGAAGGTAAATTACTTCTGCAGAAACACCTGCTCGTAGCTATGAAATCATGGAAAAAAACACAGAAGTCTACACTATACTTGAATACATCAACTCTGAGACTGAATCGCTTATGAGTTCGCTGTATAAAATGTTTAAAATGACAGTGACAGAAGCAGAAAGTGTCCTTCAAAGTTCACAATAAAAAAGTAAATCACATCTTGGGACAACGGGATGGAGAGCCACAGGGAAAAAGATCAATCGGGATCCGCATCTCACAACACAGACAAAACATGCATAAGCGGTGAAGAAAACGTGATCACATGGACTTCGTGAAAATTAGGTTTTTGTATTTCAAAAGGCACCATTTAAAAACTGAATAGACAACTCACAGAACAGAAAAGACCTGCAAAATAACATATATAAGAAACCCATACCCAAAATATATACAGAACACTTACAACCCAGTAAGATAAAATAATGCAATTTAAAAATGGACAAAATTTCAACAGGCATTTCTCCAAAGATATACAAAATGCTGATAAGTACACATGAAAAGATGCTCAGCACTATTAGTCTATGCAAATACATACCAAAGACATGAAAGATACCATTTCACCTCCACTAGAACGGCTGTGATAAAAAAGACAGGTGGTAACACGCACTGGCAAAAACCTGGAGAAACCGGCACTTTCACATATTGCTGTGGAGAACATCTAGTGTGCACTCCCACAAGTGGTAAGTTTGGCAGTTTCTCAAAATGTGAGCACCTGTCCCACAACTCCACTCGTAGGTGTGCACCCAGAACAAAAACGTGCACACACACACTCACAGGAGCATCTTCCAGAGCACTCAGAGCGTGCACACCACCCACCATCCAGCTGACCAATAAGGGGAGCCACACTGTGCACGCCAGGCGACAAGAAGGAACAGAGGACGTTGTGCCTGTGCTGTAGCATCGATGCTGTGGAGAACGTCACACTGAGTGACAGCAGCCAGACACAAAGGACAAAGTGTTGTAAGAGTCCACTTTCACAGAACGGCCAGACAAGGTAGGGCTGCGGCTACTGGAAGGAGCCCGGGCCTGCCTCCAACAGAGGCAAAGAACAAGGAACAACTGCAAATGGGCACGGGGCTCCTCCTGGGAGTGAGGGAAGTGTTGGCATGTCCCCCGTGATGACAGCAGCACGACTCCGAGTGGTAAAATCACAGACCTGCATGCGCAAGATGCATGGGATTCATGGCGTGTGAGCTGTAGCTCCATAAAGCCGTTAAAAACACACCACCACATTCCTACAGGATCCCAATCCTGGACATTACAAATGCAGGAGACAGTACAAGTGAGTGCTAACCTGTGTTCTGCCTCAAGCGAACTTGAAAGCACATCGGTCTGAGGACAGGTGGAAGAGCGGACGACCTGCTGGGAAACCACCACGGCGTTGCCGTTCTCCTGTGGGATCTCGTGCTCATCAAAGTTCCGGTTTATGTCCCTCTCCTGGTGAGTGCTGTTGCTGTTATGCAGGTTAAATGGGTCGTCATCCTGGTTTTCAGGGAGTGGAAGAACGGGTGAGAGAATACCACAGTTACAAACTTGAGCAGAGCCTGGTTAACTTCTGTTGCCAGTGCAGAAATGCGGCACTTAGAACCATCACATCTGACATTCTCACAGGACACAGAACTAAGCTGCGGTAGACACCCAATGACTCTCTAACTCCAAGATGCACATCTACTCAACACAGACAAAACACCCACAGAGGAAGGGAGGCAACGTGGGAAAACAGAAACACGTATGAACAGGAACTTTTTCAGTTTTCCTTCTGCACAGGAAACGCAGAAGGAGAAGAGCTGCCTCTGCAAAGAAAGTCACTGGAGTCCGCGCCCACTTGCAGCCCAGAGGCCCCATGGGTGCAAGTCACCTTCTCAGAGCCAGCGTGGCTCTCGTCCTCGTGCTCCTCTTCCACGCGGTCCCTTTTCAGGGCCTTCAGGAACTCACTCTTCTTATCCGTGCGTGCCCGCGTCAGCTTGGTGAGACGAGGCTGCTGATTAAGTCTGTCAACGGGTGAAGAGGAGTTGGAGCGATGACACTGGGAAGAAGCCAGAAACGCCAATGAAAAAGCGCACAGAGAACCAATGTGGATGGGAAGGTCCGGCCACCACCGCCCCGCTCTCACCTGCACTCACAGCACGAGACCAATCCCCCGCCCCGATGTGTTCTAGCTACACCACTGCGTGAGTCACAAAAGGATTTTCTTAACCCAGAAACAGCTGTGGTCTGACCAGACCACTCTAAATTAAGAGTTTACTATGTTTTAGATTTTACTTTTTAGAGACAGGGGAATAGGAGAACGAGAGGGAGAGAAACATCAGTGTGTGGTTGCCTCTTGCACGCCCCCTACTGGGGACCCAGCCCTCAACCCAGGCATGTGCCCTGACTGGGAATCAAACCAGTGACCCTCTGGTTCACAAGCTGGCGCTCAGTCCACTGAGCCACACCAGCCAGGGTAAATACTACTGTTATTAAATAAACCCTAAAATTGTGTAAGCGCCTCGGAAACACAAAGAAAAGCAGTGTTTTAAACTGTGCTCCACAGGGTCTGAGGTTGTGCTTATTCACACGCGGGGAGGTTTTCACCAGAAAGGCTTCTGTGGAAGCGCAGGAAGGAAGAGAACAGAACCAAGACCACATTCTGACATCACGGTGTGGTCAGTGTTTCGTCCGGACGGTGGGACACAACACAAAACAGAACGTGAGAGCACCACGTCAGAGGCTTTAAACAGGGTAAAGAGCCGTGACGCTGGACCGCCAGCACTGCCTGCAAGGTAAGACCGGCGCCACGGCCAGCCAGCTGAGACTGCGGGTCCTTCCCCCAATGCTCTGAAAACCTGGGACTGAGAACCAGTGCATGAGGGGCTCTGATGCTCCCACATGGTGCCCAGGGCACTTCCAGTGTGACTGCAGGGTCACAAGTGTCTTCTGACTGTGAACTGGACAGGGAACTCCCTGGTATGGACGTTTCAGAAACCTGGTCAATTGCCCCAGAAACATTTCGCTTACCAGGCATCTGAAGTCAGCTCAATAATACACCTCTTTCCTCTCCCTCCTCCCCTCTGTTCCCTGAACTGTTAACATTAATAAAATTTCCATCAGCCCCAAAAGAAGATGAAATTATACAAATCCTCAAATTGGAGTCAAGGTTCAATCATATGCCTAGCATTACTCTACCCCAACTATCAAAATTGTAGGGTTTTTTTTAAGATTTTATTTTTTATTTTTAGAGAGGGTAGGGAGGGAGAAAGAGAGAGAAACATCAATGTGCGGTTGATGGGGGCCGTGGCCTGCAACCCAGGCATGTGCCCTGACAGGGGATCGAACCTGCGATGCTTTAGTTTGCAGCCCGCGCTCAATCCACTGAGCTATGCCAGCCAGGGTGTAATTTTCCTAATATGGTATTTTCTGTACATTTTGGGATATTTGGAAAGTTTCATTAAAACTTTAAAAAACTTAATCCTACTTAACCTTCCGAAGTGTTAGCAAATATAGGGGAACTATATGAATAAAGTTTTGAGAAAGAACTACATCACCTCCTTTTAATTCATTCATTTAATGAAACTATGCCTTTTGCTGTTAAGGAATCAAGCACGATTACAAAATGTTGTGGTCCTCAGAAACGACGTTCAAGGCCATACCTCCTTCACTGAAGCTGCTGATGGGCTAAAGCTCTTGGCAGCTGATTTAAAAGCATTGAAGTTGCTAGCGCCATATGCAGACTCGTGAGAGAAAGCAGCGCCCACTTTATTCTCTTTAGTTTGGCTTTTCCACTGTGGAGGCTAAAGAAAAACACATACATGTTACTGTGTATCAAACACACAGATCACCAACCTAGAGGGGAGAGAACGCAGGAGTGGTGGGAAGGCGACCCCGTGGGGCTCACAGAAACTACTGTTTTCGCATTGCTCTTAATCACTCCCCAGATTCTCTCTGGCATCTTCTTTTGCAAATTAAATTGGAAGTGTGGTATTCAGATGAAGACATTGGACCACATTGCTATTTCTTCCATTTTAGAAGCCCACAGTTAGATCTCTTTTGCCTAATGTCAAGAAAACACTAGTGGGAGTTTCAAAAAGGTAAGGCCAGAACACCAAGGAAACAGCAAATGAAAAACCTAAGCAAATATATCTCAAATCCATCTAACAAAAGTGTTATGGATTTCATTCCCTACTAAAATGAGAACACATACATAAATGGGCACACATACACGCCCTTGAAATAATGACACATAGCACACCAACTCTTTACACTCAAAAGTCAGCACCTCACCAAATACCACCACAATTTGGTGTAAATTTTCTAACCCTGTTTTCCTGAAGGAACTCCACTGACACCTGTGTAAAACATGCACTTCTAACAACGTAGGACTTACTTTTGAAGGCGGAGCAGCAGGCTTCGGGACTAGCCCTTTATAGACACTTGGACCAGCCCCATTCTTAACTGGCTGTGATGGAAGATTTCCGACTCCTGGGAACCCAGAGAGCTGGAAGTCTTTTGCGTTCCCTTTCTTAATGACCAGCATCCTTGGAGCTCTAGATTTAGGGTTCGGAGGATACTCTGCATAAATAAAGCACGAGCAGGAGTTACACACAGTTTACCTTTTAACACAGAATTAAAGTACCAAATGCACAGCACACTCTAAGCCTCGATCACGCTCAGAAACCACCGCCGCCTCCTGGGCGACGCGAGCCACACTCCCCCCTACGAAGCCCAGCTGACACCCTGGAGAGGCCACAGAGGAACTATGCAATGTCAGCGACCACCACAACTGCAACTGCACAGTGGCCCTGAAAGGTCCACAATGTCCACACCAAGGTGAACTAGGGTCTAACATATTTTAATTACTTTTTTTAATTGCAGTTTTCATCCTAATAGCTCTTAACACTGAGAATGTAAAGTGTATATATATAGTCCTTTTTTCCCTTTTGAAAAGAGAATTGCCCTCATTTCTTTTCATTCTTTTTAATCTCACTTATAAAGTTGTTACGAATAAGCAGGGAAGCACAGTTCCTCTATTTCTACTTCAGCTAAAACTCAACAAGAGTTCTGTTCTCACACCACCAGTCCATTCATTCAGTATTTACTGAGCACCTGACTGCACTGAAGGCATCTGTAAGCTGCAGGGCAGCCGACCCAACCCCAGCTTCGGAAGTCAGCACCAGGACTGACAGTTGCTGACTAAAAGCTTTCCTCAAGACCGTGGCAGTTGTTAAAGTATGAAAACCTACTCGTAGAATTTCACCGGTTTACCTGTAATCAAAGAGATGGTACATGTGAGTGTGCTCACGATTATTACAACAGGAAGTTCTGAAAGCATCGGTTCTATGGAGTTCAGAGCACACACAGAGGAGCCCAACAACTAAGGAGGGACTGTAGACTAAGACTGGGAAATGCCACATAAGGCAGAAATAAAACTTTTTCAGACAAAAATTAAAATCAATCACCAAGCAAAGGTCCTTATTAAAGTACATTCTAAATGATGTACTTCAGACAGAAGGAAGACAATCCCACATACAAGGCTGCAGGTACAGGAAGCAAAAAAATAGGGTTTTTTACACACAAACTATCACTGATCAAAACAAGAAATCAGAAGAGAAGGGGAGTGAATAGGCAAGCAGGGATGTTCCTTCTAAGTCTCCACATAGTTTACCTTTCCTACAACTGGACTCCTAGATACCTGGGAGTAAGAAATATGCTGGCCGTTTCCTCTAAGAAGCCTTCAATGCAGGGAAAGAGGAACAGTGAAGCCTCCGCAATCAGTCCCAGAAGAACAGGCAGCAAAGCAGAAGATGGCCCTGGCGCCTGAAGGAGGGTGCGAGGGGCAGGGAGGGAAGGGCAGCAGACACAGTGCTGCTGCACGGAAGTACATCCGTGCTCAAGCATTAGAGGGCAGAGTTCAGAACACGTGGTTCTGTTTCAGGTTCACAGAGTTTTGTGCTTGCTCCAACCTTGCTAGGTAATCTCTCATCTATAAAATGGAAAATAGTTCTTATCTCAAAGTTACTACAGTATTTTCTTTAGTAAATCAGGAAAATATGTCCTGAGAAGTCATGCACTGTATCTACCACGATAGGCTTCCAACTGTATTTAAAAGTTGTCCTCTCTTGGGAATTTTAAATTGATTCATGGGACTATAAGAGATGAAAAAAAACAACAGAAATAAACATGATGAAAACTAACTTAGCCCCGTATATAACTACACTGAATGTCCTACATAAACTTGCCCGATGAAGAACAGGGCAGTGTGTGTAACGGCAACAGTTACACAAAAGTGATGGAAAGAGTGGCAGCAGCACTCGGAGCCAAAGCTGAATTTGCACCATGTGTGTCCACCCTATGTCACTCAAGAACTGGTTTATCTGACCACAGCTTGTTCACACAAATTCCCCTGACACCAACCTTCCAAGGTAAGGGTTGAAGCTGTCAGGTTTCAACAGTATCCAATGTCTCCTACACTTTCTCCATTTACTTTGTCAACTGGAAACTATATAGTTTTTTTGCAAATTATATGCAAAAGATCCAAATTATTTGTTCTTTTAAAGGAAAAAAATGATGTACTGATGAAACGCCTTTAACCTAGAATTTAAAAGCAAGTTGCTGGCCGTGGTAAGCTGCGTGTGCTGCTCACCTCGGGCTCCCACGCAGGTGTTCTCACTCAAACCTAAGTTCAACGCACCTGAAGGCAAACATGACTTTGGGTTTTCATGGCACTGCTTCCCTCTGTCCTCACAAGCTACTGTAATCCACCAATAACTGATTGTAAATGTCCCTTTGTCATCCTGTTATTCCTGCTTTCCCAATACCTGTGACTGTAACAACTAGTTTTATTCCTTCCATACAAAGTCAAAGGGGGAAGGGCAGTAGCTCAATTCTCTGGAAGAGGAGGAGAATTAAAATACTGCCACATGTAATTCCAAGTTGACGTCTCAATCTCTCCACTTTTAAGCTCTCTGCACAGCTGCCATATAAAATTCTTTCTGACTTCAACTGCTTACTACTTTACTCTTTGATATATCACTAGAAATTCTCTCTTCTTTGGGGGGGAGGGGAGCCTTTCCATAAATCTACTAGAATTTCCCTGGCTTACTAGATTTGAACAACGGGATTAAACACCTATAACGTGATCAAGGGTTCTACGCGGCGGACACACGTGGGTGGCGCTCTCCCCACGCAGGCTGCTGACCCTCCTCATCCCACACACGAGAGACCGAGCGCCATCTTCCCAAAGGCTAAGTAAACAACCCGTAAGTAAAAGAGCTCCTGTGGGGCCCAGACCTGACTCTGAAGCCAATGCACTCAAGCACAGCATCCCACCACTGGAGAACAGAGAAGCCCGACTACTGCTAGCCAGAGACTGCAAAGTGCTCCCCATGCCCAGCTGAAAACTCGAAGTCTACACTGAACCGGCAGGGCAAGGGCCTGTGAGGGTGCACGGCCCCTCCCTCCACTGTCACACCGACGCTGGTTTGACCTGAGTTTCCTCACCACCCTAACACAAGAAAAGAAACAACTCTACTGTGTGAACAAAACATACAGCCAAGTGAAGGGGAAACAGTGATGGAGGAAAGTGCCACACTGACGGGGGAGGGGACTCAGGCACGGAAGACATGACACACCAGCACCACACTGGGAGACTCTGTGTCATAAAAATCACAGAAAACTCCTACCGTGAACACTGGTTCTAACAAAGAATCTAAGACTAGTGCTGTCTTAACTTGATTTTGAGTTTTTAGTGTAACATACACATCTGTTCTCTTTGACAGCAGCAGGGGAGTCACTGAATGGGTCTCACTGACATAGACTTCACGTGCGTGGCAGGGGATGGCGTTTCTCACTCACGTGAAGGACAGGCTAGAAGAGACACACTCCAGAATAGAACAAACTCAAAGGATGAATGTGGGACGTGCCCCACTCTGACCACACAGAGTTCACAGTGGCGCATCGTCTGATCGGACCCCACATACTCTCCCTCCTCAACCGTGAACACAGGCTGCGTTACCTGTCTCTTCTTTGCACAAGGATTTTGACAACATTCCCATAAGAAAGATATTAAAGGAAAATGGAATCATTTCAATATATAAACAATTTACCAACAAAATGTGTTTACAAAGAAATTTGATAAAGATTATTCCCTTCTCTTAATTCTACTTACAAAGTTCCTTTTTTTAAAAAGTGGGTTTCAACATGATGTAACTCATTTAATTAAAATCAGGTCTGCATGCTTGTGCTAGTATTATTGGAATTCTCTAGAAAACAACCCATCTTTAAAGAAGTCACCAATTTGCTTTGACTTCAAAGACAAAACTCTTCAAAATGAACCTTGATGCCTTCAAGTAGTAATGTGAAAGAGCAAAAATTATAAAAGTTCTTCAAGTTATAAAAGAATACACACAAATATGAATTTAACAAAATTAAGCTCTCAGTTAATTACTAATGACTGAAGTTTTCATTATTTAGTATCCCAAGCACTACGCATTAGCCTCTGCTAATAAGGTACTGTTGACATGTTGTGTCAACACAGAAACAGCCAGCAGGACTCCCGAAATCACAAAAACCAGTTATTAATTATGCCTCCAATTGCATACAAACACGCAATAAGCACATGTCACTGTATCTCTTCGTCATCCACCAAAAAACCACACAACTAAAGTATGATAAAACTCTCACAGACGCACTGAAGTGCCCTGGATTTGTGTTTCAAATTGTCACGGTCATGGAAGTGAGGCCAACTGAGTCAGCGTCACTTCTGTGCCCTGACCACGGTGACCCTGCTTAGGGTCAGAGTTACGTCAGTCACAGACATGAGCTGCATGAAGGTGCTCCTAACAAAGCTGACCCAGTTCTGAGCAGGATTAAATTTATGTAACTGCATTTTAAATAGTGCATTACTTTCCCACAAGGTTATTTTTTAAATTGGGATATTATGTTTAGACTCCTTCTCATCTATAAAGGGATAGCTTGAGGGACAAACTATTTTTTATTTTTAATACTTATTACATTTCCATTATTAAATTTTTACTTACCTGGAAGGAGGCAGCACTAGAAAAGTTCTATTGAAGTCTTTCCTAAATTTCTCTCATGTCTTCCTCAGGAACATAATAGCTATTTTAAATGTTGCAATGGGTACAACAATATTTGGGAACCCGGTGGGGGAAGTGAGAAAGGAATAATGAAAGTTTCATTGTATTCCTATGGGAAGTACTGGGAATTTAACAATTAACCACGCCACAATGAACCATCTTTTTTTCTAAAGCACACACACTTCTCAGTAATGAGTACATTTTCCTTTCAAACATCTTTTCCACTAGTACTCAAAATCCTTATACCAACCCTGAAACAGTAAAACCAAAATCTTCATATTAATAAACCGCACTGTCAATATTGTCAAAGATGCATTTGCCTTTAAATCATTTCTAAAAATTATTACATTAACCAAGGATCGATACCAGTATATCTACAGGAAGTTTTATATGACAAATGTTCACTGACAGTCTTGACTTTTTATTTACTTTCATTCTAATCAAATTATCCAAATTATTCCTAATCTCTTAGAGATTCTATTTAACACCTTCCAGGTGATTCTAGATTCTTATGCAATCAGCTGTTCCCAGAAAAACTGAATAATAAGGAGACATACCTAAGAGAGGAGCTGGGGAGGATTTTTTGGTTGGGAATGTGTGTGTCTGGGCGTGTAGGCCTGGGGAGAGTGGCAGAAATACTAATTTGCAATACAGAAAACACAATGCCATTCACATGGTTCTAACAAGTGTCTGACCCCCCCCACCCCCACCCTCAAATAAATCTGGAGATCAAAGAGAAACAAAATAACTGCCCAGAGTACCACCCCATAAATACAATAAAGAACAGCACAGGAAGTGGCAAAGTTTAAAATAATGCCTTCACTGCTGGACCATTATGCTGTCATAGCCACAATCCTTTTGTTTTGATAAGTTGTTGATTTTCAATAGGAAAATACAAACGAACACGTGTACAAGTTCCAAAGTGGATATATATCACTTTTGATTTTGGTATCAAATAATTAAATTTATTTTTCAGATATCAAATCTTATTATGAATTTTCCATTATTTTAAACTTCACTTAAATCTTAAAAAAGCTAATTTATATTGAGCGCAGTTTAATACAAAAGGGAATTATTCTCAGAAACTGTCATTAAACTTTGACAATCAAAAAGGCAAATAATGTCAAGCACAGACTACTTCCATAGGCAAATTCATACAATTATATCTAAATACTCTCTATGTGTAACCATTTTCATAAGTAAAAAGATTAAATTCGTCACACTATAATTAGGAGTACTTAGTTTCCCAGTTAACTAAATTTTCAACTTTGTAAAACTAAAAATTAATTTAAGCTAAGTGTTTTCTTTAGATTATTGGGCTGCTCTCAAAATGACAACCGTTCATTAACATTAACTTACAACCATTTTTTTAAGCTCGCATGTGAATATACTTAATGGTACAAACAAGGGCAAATCAATTATTTCTACTCAAACTCTTCTTCTATCCCCAATATCTTGTTTTAATAGGTAAGTTCCACCTTTTTTATAACTTACTTAGCACATCAAACCATACTGAAATTTAATTCTAGCCTATGTATTTTAAAAACTCAGAAGTGAAACCTACAAATAACATTTTATACCCTCAAAGATAGACAAAAGATTACTTACCCCATACACCTGCAGCTAAAGACTTATTCTGATTTGGTTCTCTTTCATACTCAGGATTTAAAGATGGCTGAAAGAAAATTAGAATCAAAATAATACAAAAAATGTATAAACTTCAAAGTAATCTCAAAGTCATAGTGAAAAACCTAATGACATAACCCACTCAGCAATTAAAGACGAATTATAATCACAAACCTAAGTTTCAGCTTAGCCTGCTAACCATGAACATGGTTACTATTTGTACTCACTCCTAGCAAGGAAAAACCAGGGAAGTGTCAGGACAAAAAAGAATGTATGTACAAAAGAGAACACAGTCATATTAATCTGAGAAAAATCCTCTCTCAGCAGAAGGTCAAGGGCAGGGAAGAGGAAAATCAAACTGTCTCCCAATTCTTGTTGTTTTCATTACTGGACGCATTAGTAAAAAACACTTATCCTCAAAACCAGGTACAAATCCGTACTTAAACAAATGATGCTCAGGATAATAAGAAACGGAGCTGAGCACTGAACATGCACTCTGAAGCTAATCTTTAGATACGTTCACCCTCTAAAATCCTAAATTTCTAGTAATTACATCGTATCTTTTTGATATTACATAGCAATACAGCCTGCCATGCCATAAAGGTGCCTAACATGTACTAAATGAAATGAATCCTAATGTAAGTATTTTAATCACCACAAAAGTGAACGAAAAGCACTCTATGGCATCGCCGCCAAAAGCCCGAAGAGCATGCACGCGCACTTGTCCGGGCTCCTTGACACAAACTGAAGAGGACCAAGGAGACCCCGGCGGAGGGCGCATGGGTTTTTTCACAAAGGCAGTACTGTAAGGTGTGAGGCTACAGGCCTGGACTCCAGTGCTAGGGCTGTGATGGCTGATGCCCACCAAAGTGGAAGTGGGGGTGCAGCAGCAGCATCATACTAATACTAATACTAATACTAATACTAATACTAATACTAATACTAATACTAATACTAACAGTAACAGTAATAGTAATAATAATAGCAGCAACAAGGTTTTAGTGAATGCTTGCTACGTGCCCAGCACTGTTTGTAAGTGACTTTTACTTGTATTACTCATTTAACCCTCTCAGCACTATGAGAGCACACTATTATCATTCCTGCTTTGTTCATGTTATAAAAATTCCATTTTGTGCCAACTAGCAAGTGGAAAAAACAGACTAGAGAAATGGAAAGCTCGGTGATTCAAAGGTTAATTAATGAATGACAGGACCTAAGCATAATCTTTGTTCTTCTCTTTCCCTCGCCACTCCCCTGCCCGAAAACCAGTATGTCCAATTCTTTCTCTCACTTCAACCCTCCAACCGATCCACCACCAAACTACACAAGACACGCGCCCTCACCTGTCCCAGCTACCTGCCCAGCCAAGCCATCATGTTCCTCCTGAACTACGGCCACCACTTCTCAACTAGTCTCCCTGCTCTCACGGTAAGCCACTCATGTTCTGACTTCTACTGCAATGGTCTTCAAAGAAACAAAAACCAACTCCCAGACTTTGCTTCTCTCCCGAGAGGCTTCCAGCTGCATCTGAAGTTAAACTGAAGTTCTTTCCATCACAGGCAACTATCCTACTCAGGTAAAACCCTGTCCTGCCTCTCTACCCTGAACTAATACTACTCTTCACCCCAAGGAAGCCTAACTTCTAGCCCTTAAACATGACAAGCTTGCTCCCACCTTCGGGGCCTGCCCACCAGCTCTTCCCCTTTCTCCCAGGCTTAACACAGCACGTGCCTTCCTGTCCCAGATTAAAGGACACTCCCAGAGAAACCTCCCTGATCTCCCAAACCAAAGTGGCCACTCAGTTACTTCCTGTCTAAATTCTCCGCAAACACTAATTATTTTTTCTTTCTATAGTCTGAAGGTCCTCAACAGAACAGAAACTCAGTAAGAGTATTCGGAAGGTCAAGAACAGCTAGACTCAGAGCCACGCACACACATGTGGAATGAAGAATGAGCATGTACACAAACATAGATTATCAGGAATGAATCACAAGAACTAGATAAAGAGTGTATACTAGATCAGTTTTTATGTAGCTTGAGAAAATGGTGTTTAGAAAGCCAGCCATATGGTGAGATTTACCAAAAGGAAAAATATTAGCAAAATTTTGTTTTTCATTAGTTCATGCTTGTTTTTAGTAGTGGAGCTGATATTCCTAATTATTTCTGACCTAGGCTAACAATTAGTTCGCCTTCCCTGACCACAAAAAAACTCAAGAGATAGTAGCTCAAAGAAAGGAGAGCTATCCTAGAATTAATTTAGGAGTACACATGAATGAGTCAAGTGTGAAGAGACATAATCTAACTACTGACAAAATATTCCTTCCAAAAATTAAACAGATTTTTAAAGATACTATGATCCATTTGCAAATAACCCGCTGAACTCAGGCATTATTTCTAAGAGAAATTATTTACACTTCTGTAAGAAATAAAACAACACAAATTTATCAAGACCGCAGGGTGAGGGAGACTCAGGAGTAAGCAGGAGGAGGGGAGAAGAGGGAGGGGAAGGGAGAATTATGAACAAAAGCCTCAAAAAAAAAGCGGCTTGTCAAATGTGATCTCCACAGGGAAGGAGCTGGGCTGATAAAACCTCCTGCTGCCCCAGCTGCCCCCTGACCTGCAGAAACCACACTTGTACTCCAGTTACAGGGAACTTACAAAATCCTCCGCCTCGAACTGCCTGCGCTCTCTCTTGTCCTCTCTCCTCCCCAGGTCGCTGTCAGGGATGCTGTTCTCGTGCAGTCCTTGACTTTTTCCAGGATGGAAACCACCGCTGCGAGAACGGGAGCTGCCCCCGCCGTGGAATCCCCCCCGGTGATTTATGTTTTCAGCTCCATTCCTTCCATGCGTCCGCCATCCGTTTTTCTCTTTCCTTCCAAAGTTACCTTTTTTGATCATGGAAAGTATTATAAATTCAAAGAAGATAGCTATGCCTAAAGAATGAATCACAATCAAAACATTCTTAAAGAACATAAAAAAAACCTTAAATTCCATCATGCCTTAGCAAATTTTACCTCCGTTAGGACGTCCAATACCAGAATCAAAGCCATCTGAAGAGTTGTGTCGTCGACGATTCACATCATAACGACTCTCTGTCCATGAAAAGTTCTCAGAATGCTTCTCAAAATTCAATGAAGACTGAAACAAATTATAAGCACATAGGTAAACCTACATGTGAAACTTAAATATAACCAACTTTAAAAACTAACACTCTCTGGCTTAATTTATTTCCAAGAATGTTAAATGGTTAAGACGACTTTGCAGTTGTTTTTTGACGTGTCTGCTGACTGGTAACTTGCAAGGTGAACTCCGTTGCTGGCGTATTTTCTCTATCAGCTCTCACAGAGCTCAACAACCTCTACCCACCCTGCAACTTCAAAGGTAAAATGGTGTAGAGGAAGCAAAGCAAAATACAGTGCATTTCTCTTGTAACAAAATGTAATAGTCTATATCATATACTGCTTGAATTAAATAGCTCAAAGTTTTCTCCAATATTAGAATATTATAGCAAATAAAGCTACAGTTCTATCTTAAGTTCTCTAAATTTATTTCAAAGCTCCTCCTTCCCCAAAACAAATGTTTTCAAAAATTATCAAAAGAATGTATAAAAACTATTTTTAAATATTAGAACTGTATAATAAAACAACTATTTATGAAAATTGCTGGCTTTCCCCAATATTAACCCAGTAATCAGATAAAATCACAATCCAAACTTCTCACTTTTTTAAAGCCCTGATCGTTTCTCTCGGCTGTATTAGGAAACACTTTCCTCCAAGACAAAGAGCAGAGCTCCTCCCTGTGGGGGAACCCACCATATACAACCAACTGGGCCTCCCCCCGCCCACGCTGCCCCACAGGACTTCTCAGTGCCAGCTCCCTGCTTCTTCAGGCCTCATGCTATGTGCTAGGCCGTGAAGGACAAAGTCCTTGACTGTCACGTGTTGTCTCCCAACATGCATGAAACAGTACCAGACCAGTTTGCCAAGCTTGGACACAGGATCAACATCCAAACCCTGCAACACAGGTCCCGCATTGTGGCGATGCGGACATGGTGCTCACAGAGCTAGTAGTGTAAAGGGAGGCTGAGAGTCCCCTGGCCCAGACCAGGACACATGAGAAGACTCTCCAGGACCTGCAGCAATCGTCCTCATCCAAGTGGCAGGTGGGAGTAAGGGCCCCTCAATGTTTAGCAGCCAATGGCAAAGGGCAGATCTGAAACAAGTACCAAGAGGGTGCTCTGGCTGTACTCTCCCAGTGAGTGGGAGAAAGGATGCTTCTGTGCAACAAGGAGACCCAGACGAAAGGCACTTGGGGCTGTGGCTGCACACATTCAGAGTCCGTTCGTTAAGGCTCAGCTGCTGCTGCCTACTGGAAGCAAAGCAAATGCAGAGCCCCGCTTCCTGGAGTGACTTCCCTACCACACTGACCTCAGCTGCTGTAACCAAAAAGTCAAATGTGTACCATGGAAGGAAAGGAGAGACACACTTTCACAGCTCTCCTGGACACAAACATCCAAGGCCCTGTCCTGGCCACTCCCATGACGGAAAGAGTGCTAAGCCCAGGGGTGAAAAGCACAGAGCCGAGAAGCGTGGAGCAAAGCCAAGAAGAGACGGGGAAGGCCCCAGCCTGCAAGTCTGCTGGAACCAGGCAGTGCACAGGGGAGGAGGCAGCACAGGCCTGGCTGAGGAGCCCTGGAGAGAAACAAAAAGCCTCCAAGCCATGCAATCAGTTCCTGAAGGGGCAGTCTTACACTCCACCCCGCACTCTCCCCCGCCTCATCTGCACCTGGAAGCTTCGACTGCAGCCCTGACAGCACACGCTGAACCCCTCGGTTCCTGTGCCCACAGCAGGGATCGGTGCCCCAGTGGCTTGATCTGAGACTAGACCTGAGCGCTGGAGCTAGAAGAAAACCCAGCAGGAGGCAAGGGAAACTCAAGTGATCATGCAGGTGGCTTTGGGCACTGCTGTGCTGTGCAGGTGGTGTTACTGTGACAAGCTTGTCCTGAAAACTCTCCAGGCCCTCCCACTGAGGGTTAGGGTCACAGGGGGGCAGGTGCAGCCCTACGCACGGCCATGGGGAGGGAGCTGAAGGAGTGGAGGTTGCTGGAGGACGAAGTATGTCTCCCAGCACAGCAGTGCCACCTGCCTGACAGGCGCACCAGGCACACTCCCTCTGTCAAGGGGGTATGGTTCTTGCCCTACTGTTGAGTTCTGATCAAAAGCAAACACCTGAAACTAAGGACTAACCCCCCCCCAAAAAAAAGGGCCCCGCAGGACTCCTCCCATCAACTGAAACCAGTGTGCTCAAGGGTGCAGCTGATCTGGCCCAAGGGACACCTCAGCCCTGCATGAACAAGTGTCAACTACCTTCTGGGGTAAGAAACCTTAACTCCTTCCCTGCTACCTGTCACAGCCACTGGTTCAGTAAGGTTCGCCAGTCATCACAGTTCCCCTAAATGTCTGGGCCTTGTTCGATGATGGCTCAACCATGCAAAAAGGTGACGGTGTCCTCTGGGCTGCAGCAGCCACCAGCCCCCACAACTCTGAAGGCCAAATAAGTGCCAGTAGGCACAATAGGATACAGTGGGAGCAGGGACCCTCACCTTACATGACATTCTCAAGGCCCAGACACTTTACATTTTTCTGGCTCTTGGGCCAGTGTCAATGGCCTCTCCAACCTGTCCACATCTGAAAAACCACAGATCAAAGACTTGATCTCTCTCTCATGTGGCAGTACCACTGCCTGCCAGCGTGTGACTTCTACCAGAGGCTGGTCCACATTGACACTAGGGACTTGCATCAAACCTCTGACCACTTCTTGGAGCAATCAATGGCACCTCACCTTGTTGGGACTTCTACAAGTCACAGTGTCACTGTTGTGTAGTCTGACTGGCTAACTTGGGTCATACCACTGTGACCCTCAAAATTAACCCACATTGTTTTTTTGGCATTCTAGACCACTAGCAGCCATCTTAGGTCAAAAAGGTCTCCCCGCCCCAAACAGGCCAGCATTCCATGCTTCCTACTACCCACGGTCACCTGGTGATATGGAACATTCTAATAGTCTCCTCCAAAAACAGCACTGAGCACCCTGGAAGTCGGCAGCCCTCGTCCCTCATACACCTCAGTAAGGGAGCTGGCCAGTCAATGAGCACGACCCAGCCCAGCCACAGAGACCATCTCCTCCGCCACATCCTAAACAGCGGTCAGGAGGAGAACTGACAAGTTACGAGACTACCTAGACCTACTTTAGAAACTCCGGATCCTGGTCTGCTTAGTAACCTGGGCATGATGCTTCTGTGTTTCCCTTAAGTGCACATGAAAGTCAGGCCAGGCCAGCCATCAGGGTGATGGCCTGGCACAAAGGAACCTAAGGAATTCAGATACCAGGCCACCAGGTTTGTCCTACAGGACTGATGTGGTCCTGCACCTGCAGACATGAGGATCTGCATGAGTACCGCCCCTTTCTCACCAAGCCTTCCCCAGCAGTGTTGCATGTGAACCACGGTGAGGACTGGAATGGTTCCCTGAACACTGTGTAAAAATGCCCTGCCCCTCTCACGTCCAACTCCTCAGGATCAAAAAGCTGGGAGCACAGAGACTGTTTTTTGTCAGTGAATCCTGAGCTACTGGAATGGGACAGACACAGAGATCTCATGGCGGTAGAGGGAGTGCCTGGGACCCCAGCAGGTACTGGGAAGGAGAACAGGGAACACTCTCCCTGCCCCCAGAGCCAGCACCACTGCCTACCTCCCACAGCAGCTAGACACCACTGACTCGCCACTACGCTCACTGTCGCACCCACAGGCTGAGGCCAGAGCTGCTCACGTGGCTCTGACAGCCCTCAGCTGCTGTGCTGCGCCTGCCCAAGAAGAGAGCAACTCTGGACCACGGACGGACACACACAGTCCACCCTGCACGCTGTGTTGCATTCTTCAAATAAAAATGCACACAGTCCTCCTGAACATCCGAGTGGTCTTAACGGCAGCAATTTTCAACCGGTGTGCTACAAGAAGTGTCAAACACGCAGTACCTGACCAGGCAGGGGCACTGACCTCTGTTCCCTTAGACTGTCGAATAAAAAATAGCAGCAACACAACTGTTTGCTTGAATGAATCAAAACTATACCTATTTTTTGTCAGATAGGCAAAAGATGTACTTTCTGGTGTGCTGCAGACTTTTAGTGACTAGTCTGTGTGTGCCCTGAGACAAAGAGGTCGAGAGTTGCTATCTCAGCTACGATGCCATGTATGCTGACACTGTAAATGTCACTTCAGCAAAATGTCATAATAGTGACCCAGATCAAGTTTAATATATCCCAAACTGAGGTGATCTGAGTCCCTTTCAGGTGACATGTTTGTGACACAGAATGTCTTTTACTGAGGATGAGAGCTGCTTTTTGGCCTCTACAATTACAGGTAATGACACCAAAATCCAGGTCAGTTGAAACTCCCTGGAGAGGTTAACAAACAGCAGGGTGGCCTTTCATCATATGCCGGCAGCTAAAACAGCCACCTATTGGTCCCCCTCAAACTGATTCACAGTTGGGAACAGACTCAACCCACTGCTTGGTTTTTGATTTATTAAGTAAATGCCATTTATCAAGACACATTAAATGAACTCGGTTCTACCCTCCGTTAGCTTAATCAGAGTGGCTGGCAGAGCGGTACACAAGTGAAAACACAAGTATGGCCAAGAACACGCAGGGCTAATGAGCAGATTGTTGGGATACACGATCAGAACATTCTTCATTGCTGTGTGCCAAGAGCGCGAGACCTTGACTGCTCTTTGTATGGCCCACATCTAAGGGTTAAGTTTGCAGCAAGTGGCATTAAACAGGTCACGTTCTTCTCTGGAACAAGAGCAGGCTGATAACAAGAGTGGTGGATTCACCACTCAGTGCAAGGGCAGCATCCATCCGGACACTCCACACAACCCCTGAAGGTCTGGGGATGTGAAGGCCAGTGCCGGCCCCACACCCGTGCTGCCGGCTGCACCGAGAGTGATGGAGCTCTCCCTCTCTCACCCAGGAGTCTCCAGTCTCCTACCAGCCCCCGAGGCCAGGTCACCAGTTTGCAAGATGATAAAATCGCAGACCCTCACACACTGACACACAGCCGGCACAGTAAAATAGGGATAAGAAATACAAGTAACAGGAATGAAAAGGTAGATAAAAAACTGATAGTGTTTGTGAACAAATGTTTGTCCATATCAAAAAAATTCCACAGACATTACAGACTAAGAATTCAGGTTGCTACACACAATATTGACAAGCTGTCTGCAGTAAGGACTTCAAGTTTTTTGAAACAGCAACAAGTAGGTACCTGAATACACCTAGCCAAATACATGAAGAATGAAACAGAAAAAACATGTAACTATATTTGAAGAGATTAAAATGACATATGCACACATATGTGTATATATATATATGCACATACTTCCTAAACCAGCATGAAAAAAAACCGACCCAAAAGGAACAACAGAGAATGTGAATACGCAATTCACAGAAATGTGACCAATGTCCAAGACAAGTAAAGATGCATCTCATAACAAAAGAATGGCAGAAACATTAACTCTGATAATACAAAAGAACTTTAGCAACAGTATAAAGTACATATTCCTACCCAAAATGCAGGAATAGAGCGCAGCACACCACGTGGAAGAGAACTTAGCAATGTCTAATCAAGTCCCAGAGATTTCCCTCCTCACCGCTGTCTGCGCTCTGAAGTCTGGCCCACAGAAAGACAGAGCCCGCCCCACCGGGGGAGTGCTGGAGCTAGGGCCCTCCCCTGAGAACTGCTGTCACCAGAACTCACAGGTGAACAAAACCCCCAGGTTACATTCTCTGTGTGTAAGGAGTGCTGGCCCAGAAGGCACTTGTCCAGGTGCACAAGGAAACCTCACAAGGGTATGCAGTGTAGTGCTGTCTGCAGTGACCCACGGTCATCAGCAGTAGTAGGAACCTCAGTGGACAAATGCAACGTGGTGCAGAAGCACAAAGCAGAGCACTGCACAAAGTTTCACACGGACACACTAGATCTGCAGACATCAACATGGAAAGAAACTAAGAGACAGAATGACTGTAAAAGCAAGATGCAGACAAATTGATGGCAATCATTCACATAAATTTTTTAAACATGCAGAACAAAAGTATCTACTGATATTCACATATGTAATAATAATAGAAGAACAAGCACTGAGACTACCTCTGGGGGGGGGGGGAACGAAGACAGAAAAAAGACTATGGAGAAGTAAACAGTGCACTTCAACTTCAACTCTACACATGTTGTTTTACTTCCAAGAGGTAACACTAATATGCCAAAATGGCAAGATGTGGTTATCGTGGGGATAAGTGTTCATTCCATTTTTCTTACACTTCTCCCTAGAAAAATATGTGCAATATTAATGGCAAACAAATCCCTCAATATAAAAAGAGCTATTACAAATCACTAATAAATGGATTATATGAACAAGCAGTTCTAGAAACTGTTCCTAACACAGAAATAAGCTCAATAAACTACCATTTTTCATTCGATTTCACAAAGATTAAAAATGTGGAAACATCCAGTATTGCCAACATGGGGGCCCCCCCAATATTTTGATGGGATTATAAGTTGGTACAACATTTGCAAAAAGCAACTAGGCACCATCTACCAAACATCCCTGTAGCTGAGTCCATTAACAGGGAACTAACTGAACCGTCCATGGAGACCCACTCCACAAAAGGCCGTCCAGCCCCTGGAATGCACTCAATCCCCACGTACTGACTGCACAGAAACGCTGGAGACACCATCCCTAAAGGGAAAAGGCGATTTCATGTGTTCACTCAAACCAGAATAAAAATATATTCTGGCATATGCGTAAAAGCGTCCTGGTATTTCACTTCTGCAAAGTAGTCTACCACCTAATAAGCAAGAAAAGAAAGTTACTAAACTGATCCACTTCATAGTGACTCCTACCCTGGCCTGGCTCAAGCCCTCTGGAATAGACTGCACATCTCTCTCAGCCTCATTCCCTCATCTGTAAATGAGGGGGAAAAACAGATATCTCCTCTCAGGATTCCTGTCACCCTTGTGTCATGCGTTCTACAGAGTGACAGGTATGTGGTGATGCCTCCAGAAACATCAGATGATATGATGAGCAGGAAGAGACCATCTCTATCCCTCTTCCTCTTCCACATTTCAATTCCTTTCCTGTATTCCTTAGAGTATCTGAATCAGTAACAAAAAACTCTACACAGCAAACTGAAGTTTGAAAACAAACCAGGCTACCAGTCCGATTGAATTGTCTGATCCTCTAATGGCTGAAAGTTTAAATAGCACACATTTTCCGCTCAGGCTGACATCGCTGTCACCACTGGAAAATACAGTATTATTCATTGTCTTTAAAATGTCACCATGAAAAAAAAAAATGTCACCATGAAAGAATCAACAAAGCACTACTGCTACACTTCAGCCATGCACGTGACAACAGGATATCTGAATAAGAATGTGAAATGTACTGACTGGATGTAGCAGAATCACACGTTTTTATTATTTAGGTCTAAAAAGAAAAAAAAAAACACTCCCAACTTTTTCCCTCTTTCCCACAGCACATCTACTCCTAACACCACAGCCCCGGCAGCCCCCTCTTCAAACAATCGCACAGTAGAAGGGGGCCTCCGCCCAATTGCCATCACTGCACCGAGCTTCTGAAGGCAGGCAACGGAGAGGAGAAACATCTGCACAAGGCTCATCTAAAAAGGGGTCTAAATTTGTCAGTATCTACAACTTTTTCTGTTCAATAATAAAAGTGTTACTTTTCAAACTGCAGGTCAGAACCTGTTAAAGAATGATGAAATTAGTGACAATTTACACTTTTAACATAATAAAAAAGAACAAAAGACCACAAGAGAAAATATTAGTGCACCACAGATCTGTGTCTTTTTAGTGCACACAACAACGTTACAAGAATTTTCCTTCTCACTGGGTCCCAGTGAGCATCTATTTTCAACAGGCAACGGATGCCCTCTGCCAGACATTACCAATGCAGTTTAACATTTCACCACACGATGGGGCTAACATCCTACACAACTCGGGAAGCTACTGAAGTGCAGCCGGTTCTGAAAATACTTTACCCTTAATTCAAGTCCTGGTATCGTCCCTTCAAACAAATAAGTGATTTTCATTAAGCTGAAATAAAGAACCCAACAGAAATTACTGTTTGTTCCATGTAGCATAAAAGTTAAAAGGGCTCCGACAGAAAACAAGAGGTTAATTATAAAGAAGAATCCATGAATAGTGATTTTGAAATAAAAGGGTAAAGACAAGGTATAAGTCATATAGAATGTATAAGTCATACAGAATAAGTTTTTAAAAGGCATTACTAAAAGGTTGTTTGTGTTTATCAAAACAACTTTGGCCCTGACTGGGGTGGCTCGGTTGGGCACCGTCCCACAAAGTGTGAGGTTGCTGGTTCAATTCCTAGTTGCAGGTTTGGTCCTGGTTGAGGCCACGGACTGATGTTACTCTCTTACATCGATGTTTTTCCTGCTCTCTTTCTCCCTCCCTCAATCTCATTTTCTGAAGACAGTTTAGGTAAACAATGGGTGAGAATTTAGAATAAGCAGTCCCAATTCTCAGGACCATCGTCCCTGTGCAGGAGGGCCCGTGAGCAGAACTGGGGTCGGGCTCTTGACAGCAGGAAGGGTTCACCATGTACAAACAGAAGTCAATCTTTGTCAACATGGAACCAACATTTGAAAAAATTATTCTCAAACTTTGTAATGTTTTGCAACAAATATTCCAGGTGATGGTAATTGCTATTGATCTGCTTAGAAATGAGAACCAATGTTATAGTTATTTCAGAGAAAAAGGACATAAAGGGGAAACAGGAAATTCATGTGTATCCAAGCTCTGAAGCAAGCCCGGGGAAAAAAGAAATGAACCCACTAAAAAGACAGATAAGCGCAACTTAGGAAAGAAAACTAAAAAAAAAATTCCAGAAATCAACACAGAAGAGGAAGAGGGGTAAACAGAGCATCTGTAACTAAGTGATCTGAGTGGCTTCATCAGCAGAAGTCTCCATTCCCTAACAATCTCAAACTCTATTTCACAGTAAACAAAATGTTTAATCACTTTACACAATGTCGAAAACTACTCCTATGGGAAAAGTAAAGAATAGGAAATACAGTCTGGATTCTAATCTAAGCTCACACTGATTACATGATAACAGACAAGTCAATCAACCTTCCAGAGACTCCATCTGTATCTAAAAAGGTCAACCAACATGACCAATAAATAAGATCAACCTTCAAACATTAAATTCTATTGTCTAGGAATTCTGTTGCTCCAGTGCAGCTTTTCAACATATTATGGGCCAAATTTATTATGATCCAACAAGTCTTCATAAGGTAACAACTGTGCAAATTACAAAATGGCCCCCGAACAGCTGTTCCCCACACCGTGCCATGCAACACTGCCCACACTGAGCGGAGTTGTGTCGACAGGCAAGCCCAGGGGCAGGACCTTCTCTCTGTTCCTCCGCATCAGGGCAACAGAAGTGGCAGAAAGCTCTTCAGCACAGCAGAGTGAGTTACCCTAACCAATTCCAAGGTCCCTCGTACAAGCTATTCTGTCTTGGTATTTTAGTAAAATGAACAATTCTCAGATGAGTGAGTCCTGATACGTAACAACTATTGCAAAGTCCTCCTCACTCCTGAAACTTTAGCAATGTGCCATTGGAAGTCTCATTAATCATACAAAAAAGAAGTCTTCCAGTTATATGGAAAGACTTCAAAAACCTCCACTTAAAAAAAATGTTGGGAAAGGCAAGTTACCAGAGAAATAACACAGAAAAAGGCAGGGTGCAACACTAATCCAATATGGCTTGAAACAGTGCATGGAACTTTGATCTGTACAAAAGACAACTTTGAAGTGAAAGGTTTCATGCGTTGATCCAGTATTAAAAACTGACTTTTTAAATAATAAACGCCAATAGATTAAATATAAACTAACTTACACAGCAATACAAAAAGTACTTCTCCACAAAAATGTTAAGCCTGTACATTAACTATGCTTGGGTAGAATGTGAACAGCAGAAGCAGACAGACAGAAAGAGAAGAGAGAGATGCGAGAACGGGTACCTTTGTTGATGATGGTGGAGTGGGAAAATTAAGCCAGGCTGGAGCAAAGTCATGCTGCGCCATTTAGGTCCAGTCTCTCCGCCTCAATGAAACAGGGCTTCAACACCTCATGGCAAGTCCCTGTCATAAAAATGGAAGGCATTAGACCTGTAGCTCCTGACCAAAATCATGTTCTCATTCTCTAGCTCCTGTAATTACAATGCTCTCACCACTTTAAAATTCCATTTATAATGAAATTCTACAAAAGGCGAGAATAAAGTGATAGAAGCTACACCAGTGGAGTGAGTGTAGGGCCTGTGGGGGAGGGGAATGATTGCAAAGGGCAGGAGGAAATCTCCGAGCTCCTGAGGTGTTCTCTAGGATCATGGTGACGGTTAACGGTTATATAAATGTGCACATTCATCAGAACTCATCAAACTGTATGCTAAAAACTGGTTAATTTTAATGTAAACAGTTTATTTCAATAAAGCTTATTTTTAAAAATGATTGTGCGACAGCCTTAGCACAAACGGACGACACACCAAGTGTCCCGAAGTGGCACAAAGAGCCATTTAGGACACCTCCTTGCCCCCACCCTACACGGAGCATGAACTCTAATCGAACTCCCACTCTGCAGGAAGTTCAGCCCAGAGAATGAAAGGACATCTTGAGGGAGGTAATCCAACAAATCCAGATCACAGGCTGTTCTGCAGGTAAAATGATTCAGTTTCTTCAACAAATAAATAGTTTGAATAGGCAGAGCAATCAAATACAATGTGTAGGCCTTATATATACACATCAATCCTTACTCAAGCCAACCTACCCTTAAGAATGAACATTATGACATAATAAAAAAACTTGAACATGACTGAATATGAAATGGCATTAAGAGATTACTCATCATTTTAGCTGTCACAATGGTTAGTGAGATGACAGCACAGAATAGAAAGATACACACTGATGTCTTTACAGTGAACACGGACACAACTGGAATGTGCTTACCATAAACCAAGGACTGCTGACTAGGTTTACACTGAAACATGGCCGTGCACACGTTTATAAATGTTGGTTCAAGGGGCTGGAGAAGAGTGTAGAAACACTCCTCTCTCTACTTACATGAATGGCTGAAATTTTCCATAATTAACAGGTGCTTACAACCATCACAACAGCTGTCTTAAACACAGGGTGGGGCAAAACTAGGTTTACAGTTCTGATTATGTGAAACAGGAGTGTATTCTTATATTGTTATTTCTTATTGTATTGTTTTTCATACAAACAATTGTAAACCTACTTTTGCCCCACCCTGTATCTGAGCAACAACTTATCTTCTGCATTCTAAATTTAAGTTTCTGGGAGCTTCTGTCAATTGCATCAATAAGCCCTACAAGTTGCCAACCCAATCTAAACATAGTAAATTCAGTTTTTTTTTTTAAATAAGGCCAAAGCCAAGTGGGCAACTATACTCATTCAATATAGAGCTTACACTATTAGTCAATGAAGATCAAGTTTTCTAAACATCAAAATTTCCAAGTTTAATAACAATGTCTTACACTTACAAATAATCTCAAGTGAAAACAATTTTAAAAACAAAATGATCAATACCACTATCAATCTTCATTTTGCAAGTCTTCTTTCAAATATAAGTGCTATGTCCATAATTTTTTAAGGTCCTATCAATACCCTAAATTACTTCCTAAAAGATTCTCAAGATGTAACAGAAATATTCCACTTCAACTATCCCAAACGGTGCTGGTCTATTAGAAGGAAGGTTAGGAGTGGCCAGAAACAAAAAAAAAAAAACTGGTATAACTAGTTAATTCACTACAGTAAATGTTTAAAAAATGCTCATGACCTGGCTGGCATAGCTCAGTGGATTGAGTGTGGGCTGCGAACCAAAGCATCGCAGGTTCGATTCCCAGTCAGGGCACATGCTGGGTTGCAGGCCACAGCCCCCAGCAACTGCATATTGATGCCTCCCTCTCCTTCTCCCTCCCTCCCTTCCCTCTCTAAAAATCAATAAATAAAACCTTAAAAAAATAGTTTAAAAAAAATTCTCATGAGAGCCAGGGATAGAAAAACATTGACACAATTCAAAAACCTGACAAAATTAAAAAAAAAAAAAAAACCACTTATGAAACAAACAAATGTAAGATTTTAAGAGCATGCCTAATCAAAATGAACTATATTTTAAAAAAATCAGAAATTCTAATTCCACTACCATCTTATGTTACTTTTTTAAGTCCTCTAAAATAAAAATGAAACCTATAATGTTTTAGGGCATATGAAGGATTTTTGTTATCTATTCTGACATTAAGCTAAACACTAAATATTTGTTATGTCTGTGCATTTGTGACAGTGTTATTTTCCCAACAACTTTGTGTTGAAACTCTGAAGATTACAGTTCTAACAATGCAGCATGAATGGGAAATTATAACCGCCATCAAACCAAAGTTCACAGGAAACTCCACATAACTTAAATTAACCAATAATTTAAAGCTAATGATTTTAAACAGAGTCTCATCCAAAATGATGGTTAAGTGAGAAGTTATAAACAGAAATCACTAAGACAACCATTAACATCACCTAATCATTTCTGCAATGTCTTTAGGAATTTTAATTTAAATCTAGTTCTGAAAGAATAAAATACCAGCAGCTAATGGCATTAAGTGTTCATGTTCTGGAAAAGGTACAGAGCAAACTAGGTGATATCATGGCATTTACGCAAGAGTGTGTTGAGATCAGGATGTGCCACCCCAAAATACGCCTCTTTGGCATAAGAGTGGTTCTGAAGGCATTTGAATTCCCAAAATTCCATTCGTAATAGCACAGCCTCCCAAAACAATGATCAATCAATCCCCTAATCTTCATGAGGCAACTCCAACTTTCTCTCCTGGGAGACACCCCCAAGAAAACAAACAAAAAAACCACAGCATATCCCCAAAATTCTGCCGCAAATTATCATTTCTCCCATCAATTCTCCTAAAGGTCCATTTTTCTACCTTTTCAAAAATCATCTGCTTTTCCATTAAGTTCCCTTTTCCCATCCTCCCTTTATCCTATGAAGAGATCTGAAATTCTAACCATCTCTTTGATTTACCCATCTCTGGTACTCCCAAATGTGAGCGATGAACCTCTCTTTTCTCTTGTAACCTATCTTCTGTCAGTCTAACACACAAGGCCCACACATGGAACCTTGGAGGGTGCAAGGAAAAAGAAACTGTACTCCCCTGTGTAAGTAAAGGCAAATGAGTTTCAAAAGCTCCACCCAATTCATCTTAACTGTGCTTTGTGCCATCTGATTTCATTCCATCTTCCTTTCCTTGTGTAAACATTACAGGTTGAACTGTGCCCCCAACCCCTCCTAATTCATATGGTGAAGTTGTAACCCATTATTGTCAGAATGTAACCATTATTTGGAGAGAGGATCTTCCAAGAGATGATTAACTGAAAGGACACTGTTAGGGTCAGTCCTACTCCCGTCTCATGTCCTTCCATCACGTGCCTATCACACGCCCGTCACGTGCCCTCAACCCCCATCTGTCTCCCTGGCATAGTGGAAATCTTTGACACCCAATGTGGGACCTGGTATTCCAGTTCTGGAGTCAGCAGAGAAGACCTTAGTCTCAGAGCTGTGCTGGTCTGTGCCAGCCTCTCTGGGGGCCACAGGAGGAATGACAAGGGGCCCTTGCCTTTGTTTGGGAGGGAAACATGAAAGAAAAAGCTACTGTGTGGAGGTCACTCACCTACACCTGTATGGCATAAGCTGCCCCCTACCTGGGGCAGAGGTTTACAAATGATTAAACAGCACAGTCAAAGCGTGAGGGGAAAGACTAAAAGAGAATTTCTTTGGGAAATTATTCACTGCAAACAACTCCCTTATATCAGGTAACTTAGAAACCCACACAAATGACCAGGACAAGATGGCCACACAGAAAAAAACCTGAAAACCCGAAGCTTTCACCTGGATGGTCTTTCAGGTTCAGCAAAAGCAAGAAGTGAAGGCTAAGGCAGAGTTATAAAGGTGTGGCTAAGCATTACAGAAATGCCCCAGTAGACCAAGACGACAGTTATTTTTCTTTTCATTTTTTAAATTCCTTTTAGGCTCCAATCATGCGTCTGCAACAAAACACAGCAAAGATGGCTCTTGTTCTAAGAACTCCGAGAACACCAGTTATATGCGCAGCTGAAATTAAACTGCTATTGTACTGCACTGGAATTACTTTCTGTGACCAGTGAATCTACCCAAGTCTTATCAAAGGATGCAACTTGAGAGCAGAGGGGGGATGAATGGTGACGCAAGGAGAACATGAGTTGGGGTGGGGAACACACAGCACAATATACAGATAATGTGTTACAGAATTGGACACTTGAAACCTATTATTACATTAACCTGCACAACCCCCATAAAAAATTAAAAAGAAAAATGGACCACAACCTGTCTCAGCTGTGAGGATTTGCAAACTTTACACAAGCAACATACTGATTCTGATGTAAACTTTTCTTTTGTTCATCACATTTTTCCATTAATTTCTTTAAATTTTTTCATTAAAATATTTTCCCTAAAAGCAACAGCAAAAAAAGAACACTAGATGACCACAACCTATGGGTCAGAGACTACCCCAGTCAAAGAATACAGACTTCACAAAAACAATTTAAGAAAGTCACTGAACGAACACACAACTACAACCCACCGCAAGTTACCATGAGGACGGGAAGGGGGTGGGGGAGAGTATTCAATTCCATAGTGACAATCCTCAAAATGTTCAATTTTCTACATAAACAAATAAAAAAAGCATGCCAATTCACAAGAAAAACAGGAGCAGAAACTGTCTCTGACTACACACTGACCCGAACTGTCTTAAGCACAAAAAGCTAAAGGAAGCCAGTAGAACAATGTCTCAACAAACAGAAGATCAACAGTCACAGAAAGTACAGAAAGGAGCCAAACACAAATTCTGGAACCAAAGAGTGCAATAACTGAGATGAAACTTCAATAGACAATTTAAATAGCAGATTTGAGCCTGTAGAAGAATCTGATACTTGAAGATAGTTCTTAAAATTACAGGCCCAAGCAAGAAGAAAGCAAAGAGCAGAGCTGAAAAGACATGTGGGACACCATCATGCATACCAGCACATGCATAATGGAAGTTCCAAAAAAAAGGGCAAAAAGGTGGAAAGAATTATCTAAGGAAATAATGCTAAATATTGGCTTGTCCAAAAAGGTCAGTTAAAGTAAGACGTTTTTCATTTTCAGCAATAACTTTACTGAACAACGTATTCACCGTTTTGTTCCACTGCAGTCTTTCAGACAACTTCATACTACCATCTTCCCAAAACTTATCTTTTTGAGCAAAGAACTGTTCCAGGTGCCTTTTGCAGTCTTTTAGGTCATTACAATTTTTCCCATTAAGAGAATTTTGTGAAGACCAAAATGAGTGGAAATCCAAAAGGGCGGTGTCTGGTGAAAGCTGCAGAGTAAGAACTTCCCAGCCTGGCTGTGCCAGGTTTTGCCCGGTCATCAAAGGAACATGCAGTCTTGCCTTATCCTAAGGAGAGATTATGTGTTTTCTGTTGACTACTTCCAGAGGCTTGTATGTGCTGCTTTAAACTGGTCTGATGGGGAGCAGTGCTTGTTGGAATTAATCATTTGGTTTTCCGGAAAGAGCTCAATATAGAGGACACCCTCCCGATCCCAACAGATACACATTACCTTTGGATGAAGACCAGCTTTGGTGTGGCTGGTGGTGGTTCATTTTGCTTGCCCCACAGTCTTTTCAGTTCCACATTATTGTAAAGCATCCACTTTTTACTGCCCACCACAATTTGTTTTATAAATGAAACGTTTTCTTTATGTTTAGGTAGAGAATCACATCCGGAAATACAAAGTTTCTTTCACTTAGCTTATGTGGAACCCAAGCATCAAAACGAGCGTAACAAAGCTGGTGCAAATCATTTTCAACACTTGATTTGCATATTTTGAGTATGTTGGCTATAATCCTGCATAGTAGAATGTTGATTATTCTCAATTAATGTCTCGATGTGATCGCTATCCAGTTCACCTCGTCTACCGACCGTGGAGCATTGTTCAGCAAGAAATCCCCAGCACGAAACTTCACAAACCACTTTTGACACGTTCCATCAGTCACAGCACCTTCTCCGACTGCACAAATCTTTGTCTCAGCTGCATTTTTACCTTTCTTGAAATAGTAAAGCATAATATGCCAAAAATGTTGCTTATGTTCTTCCATCTTCAATATTAAAATGGCTACACAAAAATTCACAAATGTTGGTAAGTTTTTTAAAAATGCACGCTGATATGACAGCTCTCACAATATAATCTAACGAAAGTGTTTTGAATAAAGTTAAAGTCAACTAAACGCTACTAGTGCCATCATATGGAAAGAAATGAATAAGCTTTGGTCAACCCAATACCTATCAGATTTGATAAACACACGAATGTACGTATCTAAGATGCTAACCAAACACCAAGGAAGTCAAATGCAAAAAGATTCACCCCTACCTGCCATCCTGCATCCCCATGTGTGCACACTTACTGCTCAGCCATTTCCTCCCCAACGAGATAAACGATTGTGGACCCAGAGAGACTTTCCAAACTGCAGGCCCAAGTGCGCACTGGTAGGAGAGGAACTGCTCATAGAGAGAAGGTGGTTCACAGAACGATGGCAACAGGTGATGAAAACCTCCCATTCCCCTCACAGGAGGGATAAACAGGATCTCTAGCACCGAGCAAGTCAATATGCTCACAACCAGGAACGGCGATCCACTCAGGCAACCCTCAGGTGCAGGCGCCACTGGCAGTGAACACTTCCACCATCACAGACACTGAATGCTAACAGAGACAGAGCAGCTGATGAGAATGCTACCTAGCCTCTTCAACCACTGCTGTGCAGTCAGACTGGAAAGTGGCATGATATCATACACAGAATATGCTGAAGAATCCATGGGAAAAACTGCTAGAGCTAATTATTCACCTATGTAGCCGGATATAAGGTCAACACAGAAAATCTAGTTGCTTATCTACGTGTTAGCAATAACAATCTCAAAGAAACTTTAGAAATTCTATTCACAGTAACATCCAAAAGAATAAAAGATCTAGTAATGAAGTTAACCATGAAGATATAAAACTTTTTCACTAAAAACTACAAAACACTGCTGAAAAAAAATTTTAAAGACCAATAAATACAAAGACATCCCACATTCCAGGACTGGGAAACAATCTTAAGATAGCAACACTACCCAAAGTGATACATACAGATTCAACATAATCCCTACTAAAATTCCAACACCCTTTTCTGCAGAAACAGAAAAGTCCTTCTGAAATTAATTTGGAACTGCAAGGGGCCCCACATAATCCAAAACAATACTGGGAAAAGAGAATACAGTTACAAGACTCAAGTTCCCTATTTCAAAACTTACTACAAAGTTACATTGATCAAAACAGTGTCCTGCTAACATGAGGAGAGACCTATAAACCACTGAAATATAACTCAGGCCAAGAATCGTACACATATGGCAAACTGAGTTTGACAAAAGCACTAAGACCGTTCTATGGAGAAAAGAGAAAAGTCTTTTCAACAAATAGTGCTGCGACAACTGGGATTCTAAGTCACACCATATACAGCAATAAACAAAAAATAATGAATCAAAGACTTAACTATAAAAGCTAAAACTACAAGACCATACCAAAAAAAAAGACAAGACCATACCAAAAAAAAAGTAAAGCTTCACAACCTTGGATTTGGCAATGGATTATTAGAAATGACAAAAAAACATAAGTAACAATAGAAAAAGAAAATTGAACTTCATGAAAATTTAAGACCTCTGTGCAAAGAATATTACCTACAAAGTAAAAAGACAACTGGCAAAACAGGAAAAAATAATTTGCAAATCACATCAGGTCTATTATCCAGAATATGTGAAATCTTAAGAGGCAACAACAAAAAACACAACCCAATTAAAAAATGGGCACAGGACTCAAATACACAAACCCTACCCCTACAAGAAGAAAAAATAAATAAGTGAAATTTGAAAAACAAAGGAAAAAAGATAAACCAAAAAAAAGGGAGAGAAACACAGAAATACAGTAAAGAATGAGGGTTGGCAAATACGTAGAGAAACCGGTTCCAGCACATTGTTGGTAGCAAGGCGGGAACCACTGCATGAGCATGTGCGCTGTGTGGCCCTCACATTCACAATGAGTGAGAGAAGGAACAAATGTGCACCAATTTTGCGTGAAGCTTGCACATTCCTCTGTGGAAACAATTCGGATGATTCAGAAGGCCACAGGTATGGGCAACTGGTGATTTGCAGTGTCATCAACACATCAGCTCAAGTATCACGAGCCCCCTTACAGCCCCGATTTGGTACCCTGACACTTCTAGCTTCTTCCAAAACTAAAATCACCTTCGAAAGGGAAGAGATTTCAAACCCTTGATGAGATTCAGGAAAATACGATGGGGTGGCTGATGGCAATTAGGAGAACTGTGTTAGATCCCAAGGAGCCTACTTTGGAGGAGACTGAGGTGTCACTGTCCTGTGTACCATGCTTCTTGTATCTTGTATCTTCTTCAATAAATGTCTCCACTTTTCATAGTACATGGCTGGGTACCTTCTGAACAAACCTCTTAAAACTTTAGTGGAAGAAGGAATGAAGTACTGAAATGTTATGAGGGCTGAAAAGCATGCTTCAAAAGCATGCTAAATGAAAGAAACCAAACCCAAAGACTACCTACTGCCAAACTCCAATTATATGAAAATTACAGAATAGGTAAATCCAGAGAGAAGAGACAGAATGATAGTTACCAGGAACTGTTGCGATGGAATGAGGATAAACTACAAAATGAAAAGATTTTTAGTTGGGGGTGATGAAAATGTTCTGGAACTTGATAGAAATGCCGGTGCCATACCACTGTTAATGTACTAAATGCCACTGAATTGTACACTTTAAAATAATTACCTTCATTTGATATGACTTTCACCAATAAAGACATATAGTAAGAGCACTGCATATAACCCCGTGGACAAAACGCCAAGAACACAGAAATATAAATGTACACACCAAGAAATCTGAGGAAAAGTTATTATACAATTTCTAAATACCTCCCCCACAAAACACAATGTTTTTTCCACCCTGAGCAGTCCCGCTCGGCTGGTTGGGGCGACATCCCCCGTACCAAAGGTTGCGGGTTCAGCGCGCACACCCAGACTGCTAGTTTGGCCTCGGGTCAGGGCGTAGGCGGGAAGCTACTCACCCACATTTCCCACATCGATGCTTCTCTCTTCCCTCCACCCACAAAATCCATTAAATTATTTTTTTTATTCTAAAAATACATACTGCGTTTCTGCGATAGCCTGAGAAATCCTTAGTCAACAGATAAAAACGAACGGACTGAAACAGCGCGCGAAATGAGCATGGCGGGCTCTCTCCCGCCACTGGCGCCCAGTGGGTGGAAGCCAAGGAGCCGCACACCTTCCACGCACACCTTCCACGGCGCAAGACAGCCCCTCATCAAGGAAGTACCGGCCAAAATACCCCCGGGACCGAGAAACCTCACACACCGCTTCTGACACGTTCCGCCAGTCACGGCACCTTCTCCACACACCACACAGATCTTTCGTTGCATTTCAGCAGCGTTTTTACCTTTCTTGAAATAACAAAGGGTACTATACTGAAAAGGTTATTTTCTTCCACCTTCAATATTGAAAGCACTGCACAAAAATTCACCAGTTCTGGTAAGTTTTTACAAAACGCACGCTGATACGATGCCATCACAACACATCTAACAAAATCGTTTTGAATGAAGTTTAAGATAACTAAGTAGTAAGCCCGGTGCCATGGTCCAGAAAAAGCTAGACCAACTGTTTGGCCCACCAAGTAAACACCATACACTGTAAGGCAAGAGGCACCATGCAAGCGACCGTTAAAAACACTGGAAACAAAGTAAACAGTGCAAGAAACCGCCCAAATGCGTGAATTTTCCGAACCCCGAGAACAGAAAGCCCCTTCTCAGGACCAGCGAGAGCACTCCCCCACAAGGAAGGAACAAGACCAGTCTGCACCTAGCTCCTTATGCGTCTAAAAGCCCTCACGGGAATCCGTTTGGATCGTGAAAGCTAGAAGGAGAAAGACTAGCAACCAACGTGTTTTAGTCGGCTAAGTACAGTTACTGACCGTACACTCGGAACAAGAAAGACAGGAATTAAACCACGGCCAGGATGGGCCTACCACACCAGCCAAACCCAGCCAAACCGCCCCGGGTAGGGCGTGTCTGGAGCCACGGGCCGTCGGCTGCCGCTCCTGCGCCCCGTTGCGGGAGAAATCCGCCCGCAGACGGGACCTCTCCGCCACCCACTAGGAGTTCGCTCCGCACTGGCTGCTACCGACACCAATCTCTTCTGGCCCCATGAACACGTGGCAATGGTCGTACCCACTCCTTCCTCGGGCTCTACCTCAACCTCAGAGACTGCAGCAAACGCGCGCGCGCACATATATAGGCATACGCAGGTATGCGCTAGGACGCACCTACGCACACACGTGCACATGTGCAGTCAGTCCAGATTCGGCGCGCACCTCTAGGGGGCGCTTCCGCGTGCGGCCTCTGCCTACCCCTGGGCCACGCGGATAGCACCCGTCCGCAGCTCAGGTTTGTAGGCCTCCCCCAACTCTGTTCAGACAAGCAGCCTGCATCCAGAGACATCCCCTCTGGACTGAGGCCTATCCACTTTCTCCGAACACGGGCGGGATGCCCACAGGTCTCAAAGCTTCTTGCACCTCGCTAGGGGGCGGGGGCGGGGTTTGCAGACTGCGCAGGTGAGTGGGAAACCCGGCTATCAGAATCTTATTGCTCCATCAGAGCCATGAATAAAAGCCAATTCAATTTTAACATGACAGGATTTGCATCAATAGAATGTTTTACTTGCACATGTTTTTTCTGATACATTTTTCCTTGAAAGGGTCCGACTAATTTCAAGTAATTTAACTGTTTCCCAAAATAATGTCCAAGAGCAGCCCCGCCTGGTGTGGCTTGGTTGGGTAGAGTGACCGCCCGTCGACCGGAAGGTCTCAGGACCAATCCCCAGTCAGCGCACACACCCAGGTCTCAGATTCGATCCCTGGTTTGATCTCTGGTTCAATCCCCGGTCCGATCGAGAAGGCCACCAATATTTCTCTCTCATGCCAATCTTCTTTTCTCACACAAATGTGTCTCTGTCTCTCCCGCTCTAAAAAAGCAATGAAAACCAATGTCCTCAGGTGAGGATTAAAATAAAAGCTCGACAAAGTCTAGCACACAACCAAATGAAATTCTTAACTCTCAGCATCCAATTAAAAACTACTTGTCATGCGCCAGTAACTGGTATGGCTCCGCTGGGCATCGCTCTGCCAAAGGTCACCTATTCGATCCCAGGGGGATCCCGGTGGGACCCCGATTGGGGTGCCTGTGTAGGGTTGCAGGCCAGGTCCCCGGATCGGGGTGTGCAGGTTGTCATGCACCATTTCTGTTCCTCTCTCTCTCTTTCTCCCTTCCTTCCCTCTCTCTAACAATAATTTTTTCAAGATCCTTAAAAAAACAAAGACAGGAAACTCGTTCTTCCAACAAGAAAGATATCCAGGATTGACAGATATGATGTAATTAGCGGACAAGTAACACTAAAGCAGTTACTGTAAACAAGTTTCAGCTAAGGGAAAAGATGAACATAATGGAAGAGATGAAAGACCAAACAGAACTTCTAGAGAAAAATGTTGTATCTGAAATAAAAATTGCACTGGGCAGGATTAACATTAGATTAGACAATGCAGAGGACAATAATCAGCGAGTGAACTGACAGGGCAGACCTCAAACATAAAAAGCATTAAAGGACACAAAGGCACACTTTACAATGAAAATGCACAATTAACAATTGAAATAATTTCTAATATTTATGCACCCAATACAGTTATACACTTTTCATAAAGCAGAAAATACAGGTGAAGGAATTTTTTAAATAGAAGGCACTAATGGGATACTTGAGCACACCTTCCTCAGTCCAAAACAAATCTATCAAGTAAAAAATTAGTAAGAATACAGAAGGCTTAAACCACACTCATATAAGTATTAATAGACTTTATATATCAAATGTTAAACTCCCAAAGAAACTATCTTCAAGCATCCCTCTTAGGATACAAAGAAAACTTTATAAGTTCCAAACAAATATACACACAGCATTATTATTTGACCACAATTCAAATAAACTAACAAAATCAAAAAACAAAGTCTCTTCTACACATAATTTAAAAACAAGCTAAAAGAAATGAACTCACAAAACCATTAATACCAACTTAGAAAAGCAGAAGAACTTATAAATAAACCCCAAAACTGTTCCCTGGGGGACAGAGAAAAATCAATAGAGAGAAGCCAATACTGGATATACAAAAATGACAAAAGCATACTTGAAATCATTAGGTTCTTTGAACAACACTCTGCAAGTAAAGTCAAAAATAAATGGATGTTTCAAAAATATGTATTTATTTAAAATGTCCCAGGTATAGAGAAATTCTAAACAAATTACCGTTAAAAAATTCCATTACAAAAAAAAAGCAAAGACCCAAGTGTCCTTCAGAACTGAGGTCTGGCAATAGAGAAAGAAAATGTATTTGTGCATCTATTAATGACAGAAGAAAATAAATAAAAACCCTGTCATCCTGAACTTGAATTGTAAGTACCAGTGTAAGCTTGGTACTGCAGGATAAATTTAAATTAGGACTGAGTACTTGAGTTCTATTTTAAATGTCAAGCATTCAAAGCTTTAAGTTGCCATAAAGCAACTATTTTCCTTTTTAAAATCTTCTACTGATGAGAAATGAATGAAGAAGCTGTTGAAGCCATTATGCTAAGTGACGTAAGTCAGAGAGAGACAAATATGTATAATCTCACTATATGTGAAATCTTAAAAAGAAATCAAAAGGTACAAACTTTCTGTTACAAAATAAATGGGTAAATAAGCACTAAGAATGTAGTAAGTAGAACATGACAACTACATTGAACACTGCTGCATGATATACGTGTGTGTACATAAATTTATAGATACAAAAGTTATTGAGAGAGTTAATCGTAACAGTTCTCACGTCAAGAAAAAAAGTTTTGATTTACTTTCACTTTTTATTGTGTTTATATAAGATGACAGGTGTAACTAAACTTTCTGCAGTAAGCATTTCAAAATTTAAGTCAAACCACTATGCAGTACACCTTAAAAAGGTGCACTGTACTGTGTATCAACTGTATTTCAATAAAACTGAGGAAAAAAAGATTAACGTCATTCCAAAAATTTTTTTAAAAATTAAAGCAATAGGCCCTGGCCAGGTAATTGTGTTAGTCCTGATGCGCCAAGGTTTCTGGTTCCATCCCAGGTTGGGGCACATACAAGAACCAACTGATGAGTGCATCAGTAAGTGGAACAACAAGTCAACGTTTCTCCTTCTCCCCCCTTTCTCTCTAAAATCAATATTTTTTCTAAAGAAAACACTGAGGGGGTACAAAAAAATCCAAAAAAAAAAAAAAAAATGAAAGGCATACAAAAAAATCTTAACAAATCTCACCAAGTTACTTATCAAAAGATTCAGCATCTCATTTATGTGTATACACACACATACACACACAATTCCATTAAATGGAATTAAAACTTCCCATACAGAAACATTTCTGATACATTTCTGTTCTGAATGACATAATGGCCAGTAAACATGTACCGAGTAGTGATTCCAAACACTCTCCACAAGAAAACATGCTATATTATGAAGAAACGAGAGAGGAAGAAGGGGAAAGGAAGGAGTTTGGGAGGGAAATTATTAGCTCATTCTTCCTGGTACCAGAAGTGGCAATTAAAGATAAAAAAGGTGCAGTAATGGTCATCAGTACATATATTAGCAAAAAGCAGTAGAAATCGTGACTTTGAGGACAAAAAACACAGAGATGGAAAACTGACAAACATTATACAGGAGATAAAGAGAATCCTCACTAAGCGCCTAAATTCAAATACCATGTTAGTGCTTTACGAATTTCAATTAATCCTCCAAATAAGGTCCTTAAATCTCCATTTTGCACTGACTGGTGTGGCTCAGTGGGTAGGGCATCATCCTGCAAAGCGAAAGTTCGTGGGTTCATATTCTGGTCAGACATGCCTGCTTGTGTGATCAGAGGTTGGGGGCTCAGGGGTTGGGCAACTGACAGGCGTTTCTCTGTCACATCAGTGTTTCTCTCCCTCTCCTTCTCTCTCCCCTCTAAAAATAAACTAATTCTTAAAAGTAAGTAAAAAATAAATCCCCATTTTACGAATTTAAATATCAACTTCAGCTTAAAGAGGTTGTGTCCAAGGTATCTCACAGCTAATTTCGAATGAGTTTCATACACAAATTATGTCTTAATCCAGTATTTTCATCTTCATTATGGTACTGAATTTCTTTAAAATATAGCTTTCCTAACTACTTAAAACAAAATAATGGGCTTCATAATTTGCATGTCAAGGGAAAATCAACCTTCTACAATTAGGAAATTGTAAACTAAACATTAAGTACAGCATCCTAATTCCATAGATTAAATGGCTTTCTAACACACTCCACTTAAAAGCTATGATAATTAAGACACCATAGCATTCACACACAAATAAAAAGAAACAGTAGTAGGGAACAGGAAGCTCATATACCAAATACATACAGAAGTTTAGTATATGATAAAAGTTGGGACAACTCTCCCTACCTCAAAGCTTACTCAAAATAATCATCCAATGAATCACAGACTTAGAAGAGGAAAAAAAGTAATGTCACTAAAGGGAAAAATGGGGAAATTTTTATGGTCTCTGAAGGGGAAGGAAGGCCTAAGTATGACACAGGAAAAAAACTGATAAAGAATGTATCTACATATATTTAAGTATACACATAAACACAAAAAGGGTCCATGTGACAAAACGCACAACCAAGATCAGAGGACACAATACACTGGGGAGAGGGGATGCTCATCACACACACCACATAAATGTTCCTACAAATCCACAAAAGAACTCCACAAAAAAATGGGGAAAAAAAACAAAAAATTCACACAAAACAACCCCATACATGAAAACTGTTCATTCTCCTTAAAAAAAAAAAAAAAGGACAAAAAAATGTATGCTACCCCATCGTGCTGGAACTGTTAAGTCAGTACACCTCTTCAGAGAGTGGACTGGCAGAGCACTCAAAACCATACTCAGAAATTTCACCTGAGGGGATGCACTCCGCATGTGCAAGGGTGATCACTAGCACTGTTCATTCTAATTCTTAAAAAACTTAATGCAGAGAAAGGTATCTGGTTAAACAGACTACTTATGCAACCAATAAAAAGAGTGGAGATTTGTTTTACATATATTAATTAATATGTAATAATCTTCCAAGATATTTCCTTAAGTATTAGGCTATAGAACCTAATGCTACTACTTCTATTTGGAATAACAACAACATGTTATAACATATACATAAAAGCTCTCAAGAAAAATACATTTAAATAAAAAACCTAACAGTGGTTTCTTGAGATAAGAACTACTAGGCAACAGCAGCAAGTAGGTGACTTTCTCTAAAAACCCTTGTACTTTCTGTAATTTGCACTGGATGCACATATTAAAAATAATTTTAAATCTGCTTTAATCTGACTCAATTTTACCATTTCCTGAATCCTTAAACTTTTAACAAAACCCTTTTTATGAAGACACGTTAGGCTGAAGAGCATCCCAAAAAGCATCCCAAGAGTAGCAAACAAGTTTCAACAGATGAATGATAAAATGAGCCTGACCCTATAAACAAGTCGCCTCACAAGAGCGCTAACAGAGGATCCTTGATATGAAATGAAAGATTTGGAAATTCAAGTACCTTAAAGACAGAAATGGTTACAAAGACAACAGCTAAAAATGTATACTGGATACATACAAACATACACACACACACACACACACACACCCTTGCTGTGCAATTTGCTTAGGACTTCACAAGTACCACATTATCTCATTCAGTCCTCCCAAAGTCCCCAGGAGGCTGACAACTCTTCTTCAGAACAAGAACAGGTTTTTACATAGATGTGAAGCACACTGCCAAGTTCCTAAGGTCACAGTAGACTAGTTAGTGGCAGCTGAAATTCTTTCGCACTACACCCATTTATACATACCTTACAGAACCCAGGATACATCAGGTGGTCATCATTCTTCCCTGATAAAACAGGAGCTTTCAGCTGTGCCTGTCAAGTGAGGGTGGGAGCTATAGGACCTGTGGAAATTGCGGCTCTCACTCTCCTACGCAAGATGACACCAGCAGTTCCAGCCACCAGGGCCCTCACCACTGGCTTTCCACTCACCTAGCCACCTTTGTCCCCTAGTAGATTCTTGTGCTCTCACTACATTCAGTCCTGGGAAGCTTAATTTAAAGGAATACGGTGAAAACATTTTCACTCATTTTTCTCCAGTTCCAAGTTTTTATAAAAGGAAATCATACTAATGAAGGAGACCAAAGAGTAACTCGTGAAAAATCTGAAACTACCAGTTCAATTATAGGAAAAAACTAAGGCAATTAACCTTGCACTGAAAAGCCCCTCAGACACCTCACCAGGCACACCCACTTTTCAAGGAGTTTCCAACAAAGCCAGTTTTCCGTGAACCGCTGATCTCACCCCTCACCTGAATTGACTCGCCAGAGCAGCCTGAGCCAAAACTTCTTGCAGACTAGAACTTTAGTAAAGAAACCCTCTTGCAAAGGATCTGGAACATGTCCCACAGCTCAAACCTCGAGGATACTGTTTACTCTGTATTCACAGAACTTCCAAACAAACTCTTTTTAAAAACAAAAGACTGTATTTATTTTTAGAGCGAGGGAAGGGGAGAGGGAGAGAAACATCAATATGTGGTTTACTCTCACGTCCCCCCTACTGGGACCTGGCCAGCAACCCAGGCAAGTGCCCTGAGTGGGAATCAAACCAAACTGGCAACACTTTGGTTTGCAGGCCTATGCCCAATTTACCAAGGCACAAACTCACTCCTGACCCGTGAATTTAAGAACCTCCCACAGTGACAGCTCAGGTGCATGGCAGGTAGGCACACCTCTGCTGAGGCCAGGGCGCTGGCATGCAGACCTGCTCTGGAGACGAGGACCCCACCCCTCCAACGCCGGGTCAGCAGTTTACAATCCAAAGGTTGCCAGGTTTGCACCCCAAATTCTCATTTCCAATACAGAAGTGCTGTCACATGTTTTCCACTATACTTGACTACAAATGAGGAAACATTAACATTTGAAGCCACTCAAAAGACTGTTCTATAAATTCAAAACAGCATTCTTTTACAACAGGTTTCTTCACATGCCCATAAAAAGTTTACTCTTTTAATCCAAATAAGTTTTTAGAAAACAAAAAGATGCCATCAGGTTTAAAAATAAAACAGAAAGAAAAAGCCAAAATCTATAATCTGTATTTATCACCTACTGTTGTGTAGAAATGACACAGGGCATATATATCAACCAGAGTCCACAAATAGTTCACACATAGATGGTCACTTGATTTTCAATACAGGTATTTCAAAGTAGCTCAATGGGAAACAATGTCTTTTCAACAAATGGAACTGAGACAACTGGACAACTGTATTCCCCCCCCAAAAAAGAACCTCTACCTGTTCCTTATACCCAGATCTATGGTAAAATGTGAGCTAAACTACAAAATTTCAAAAAAAAAAAAAGGAGAAAATCCTGTGATCTTGGGTTAGGCAAAGGTTTTCTAGGGCACAATAAATCACATATCATGAAAGAAAAAAGTCAACCAATTTTACTTCAAAATTTAAAATGTCTCTTCTTCAACACACACTGTTAAAATTAAGACAAACCACAGACTGGGAGAAATTATTTACAAAACATCTGTCCGATACCTTTGTATCCAAAGTAGAGGGTGGGGCAAACGTAGGTTTACAGTTGTTCTGATGGGGAAATAACACAAGAATAAACTGTTACACATCCTCCCAACTGTACGCCTACTTTTGCCCCACCCTGTATATATTCCTTCGACTCAATAAGACAGCTGAAATTTTTCAAACGGCAAAAGACTTGAAGAGACACATCGCCAAAGCACATGAAAAGATAGATGCTCAGCATCATTAGGGAAATACAAATTAAAACCACAATGCAAATTCAAACTACACACCCACTAGAATGATAAAAATTAAAAGACTGACAATATCCAATACTGGCAAGAACAGAGAACTAAAACTACATAATGTATATAGCTGGTGAGAATGCTAAAATGGTTCCTCCTGGAAAAGAACTTAATGCACATAATTCATGTGACCCTGCAATCCCACTGCTAGGTATTCATTCAATCCACCAACCCCCAAAAATGAAGACACTCCTTCACACCAAGTCCTGTATGCAAATGTCTAAAAAAGGCTTTATTCATTCACAAACACTGTGAAAAAAAACAAAATGTCTGGTAACCAAAGAATGGATGGTTGAGGAGACCGGCCAGCAGTATCCATCTCTGCTGCAGATGCTTGTCGAAACACGAGAAAAACATACAGAGACAACCAGGTCCTGTGGGGGAATAGAGATAACTCAGCCACTCTCTCTCCTGGAGAGTGCCCCGTTTCCATTCCAAAGCAGATTTTTATTAAGAATGCAGACTCAGTTTGTGGATTTACAGTCTGGCAGAAAAGATCAAAGGGAACAGGTGACTTACAAAGGTGCTGACAGAACTCCCGCTGTGATTCTAGGCAGAGATTGGAGTTTTATCATTTGAAAGGTTTACAGGGCCCAAAGGGCTGTTTTTGTTTCCTGTCCGTGCCTTTAAATTCCAAGTTAATAACATCCTCCAGCAAACAGATCTCACAGGATCTTGCATATTCTACGTCCCAGGCATGATTACCCCAGGGGTCCACCGTCTCTGGCCTGGGCTGCACCTCTCTGTTATTTCCACAGGCCTGAGTTGGGCAGGAGACAGAGGCAGCCAGGAGACTTGCATTTTTCACATCTGAAAACAAAGACTCAGGCTTTGACAAAGCCGAGGGGGCAGGAGTTGATGTTGATCGCCCCTTCATTTCCACAGCCCCGAGTCTCTCCCCTGAGGCCTCCTCATGATCATGCCTGTCTTAGGCAATTCCCTCCGTGGGAAATCTTACCCGTCATTGGCTAACTGATCAAGCTAGGAGGCCAGGCACAGAACAGGCAGCGTTCATGCCAGGGAAATAAGTTTTGTCTCCTTAGTGGCTCCTGGTCCGGAGGTCTCTCACTCAGCCTAAGTCACAGGGGGTTACAGCTTCCTGAGACCAGGCAGGGCGGTCCCCAACAACGGATAAGTAGTAGTTGCACACCCATACAACAGAATACCACTTAACAATAAAAAAGAATGGTTGTAACACACCCAACAACACGCGTGAAAGAAGTCTACATCAAACAGAAGGCTACATACTGATTCCCTACGTGCAACTTTCTGGGAAACGAGACACACAACAAAGAACAAGAGACAGACTGATGGTTTTGGGGGTGTGGGGAGGGGTCTATCTGAACAGGATGACAGCAAAGTAACTTTCTGGGGTGCTGAAAATGTTCTATATTCTCATTGTGCTGAGGTTACACAACTGGCTTGTCAAAAATATTCAAACTTTTACACTATAAACAGCATATTTACTGTATGTACACCTCAAAAAACCTGATTTTAAAATGGGTTCACACCCCACTAAAAAAATTAGCAGACACACATTTATACAGACCAACTATAAAAAAACATCACTTTCCACTGTGAAAATACAGGATTACTAGTGCTCCCCACACACAGGCCCAGCTCGGAGATAACCAAGGTTCAGTTCCAGACCCCATGAGAGCACACTGCAAAGCAAGTCACGCTGTGTTGCCGGAGGAGGGTCTTGCCTTCCGCTCCACATGCACGCACGCACACACATCTGTGAAGCACGATGAAGTGAAGCACACTAAAGGTGTGCTGGTGTTACTTTGACCCTGAAACTTATTTTCTCAGGTCTGAGATTTAATAAACCTATCCTATAATTTTTCCTCTACATCAAGGGCCCACTCCCCTAAACCAAATTGGATGTTGACTTTTACTTTCAATTAATAGTAGAGAGAAACTAATAATTACCGTATTTTGCTGTGTATAAATGCAATTTGCCCAAATTTTAGAGGGAAATAAGTACGTGCATTATACATGGGTAGTACTATTTCCACATCTATGTAAATGTTTTTAATTCTTTTCTTTATATTTACACATTAAAAGTGTAACTCTAGAAAGCAGTAACAATACCCCTGGCATATGATAATCAATTTTGCTTCTAAATATAAATAAATAATTGAATAAAGAATTAAAACAAGATTTTACTGAAAAAACACATGGGTGGCAAAAACATGGGCACGCATTATACATGGCAGTGAGTTACACGCAGCAAATATGGTGCTTTCCTCTTGTTCATTTCTAGGAGTATAGTATCACTGCACCACAAGATAGCTTCAATGCTGGCTAACTACCTATTCAACTATACTGACAATAAACATTACAAAAATAAAGGAAAAATATCCTAATTAATAACTATATTATTAATCGGCCTAAATTACTTTTTTTCCATTAAGGAGAGAAGTTCTTAAGAATACTAAATGACTGATTTCTTTTATGGGGGGCAAATGACGTGTGGGAGGAGGCATGTTTGTCTTCTAGAATGCCCATAGCTGTGCCGTTCCATACTGAAATCCCTCTTTCCTTTTCTCTGTTCTACTACAGCTGGGCCTGACTGTGGCCTCACACACCTGGGACAGTACTTTACTCCAGGATGGTGACGGGGGCTCGAAACAGTGCTTGCTGTGGAAGGGATGTAGTTCTGACTTGTCTCCGAGCCACTGATCTAGAGCTGTGGTGTCTGTTATGGCAGCCAGTCGCCACATTTGTCGGTTAAATGTATACTAAAAGTAAGTAACACTTAAAGCTCAGTTCCTCATCTGCACCTGTGGAGTGCAACATGCTCAATGCCAGCCAGAGATCCCCAGTGATGAGAGCAAACACAGAGTCCTCCTGTGGCCTCACCCAGCTGCAGGGGCGGCAAACTCTAGGAAGGTACCTGTAACGGAAGAATACAAGTAGCACAATTCAAATTCTGGCTCTGTCAATTACTGAGGACCTTGGGTAAATTATTTAATGTCAGACTGAGTTTCTTAAGACCATGGAATGGAAATAGCACTCATTTCACATGTTAATTGGGAAAAGTAATTCCTAAATTGAAATACTATATAAACATTAGTTATGAAGTAATCCAAAAGGAAAATATTCCTGAATGAGATCAAACTCATGTGAAGGGTGTATTAGAGACAAGTTACAACTGTTAATATCATAAGGAAAATAAAATACAAGGTCCAGCACAAATAATACCCCTTTTTTATTAGAAACTCTTACTACAAAATCGTAAGCATGTAATTTTGCAACATAACAATATCACACTCAAGCACACCATATGACATTTGAGATGAAATGTTCAAATTAAAACTATAAATTATTACACCCATATTATTACCCAACCTACTAACCTCGAGCAGGTGTTACTCTTCAGGACCCTGTATTTTCTAAGTTCCTGAAACAGAATATTTTCTTTCCTCTTACCACCACCTTAAAAACTGCAACTATAAGCCACAATGGTTGGGCATCTAGACTTTGGATACAGAACGCATGCATTCAGAAATATCACTTACTGGTTGTGTGTGACCTTGGCGAGCAACTTAAAATCTGCCTTCTCTTTATCATCTGTAACATGAGGACAACACTAGGACCTTCCCACATAGAGTGTGTATGAGACAAATAGTATACTTATAAAACTTAGAATGCTGCCTGGAACATAATGAGCAATTGATAAACACTAATTATTAAGATCTACTCATTACTGTAGGTGTTGATAGCCAGAATATAAAGAACTCCTACAACTCAATAACAAGAACAATTGGATTTGAAAAATGGGCCAACGACTTGAACAAACATTTTTCCAAAGAAGGTCAGTAAACCCATGAAAAGACATCACTGATCATCACGAATCATTAGGAAAATGCAATCAAAACCACAATAAGATTACCACTTCTAACCCAATAGGCTGCCTGTTTTGAAAAAACACAGAAAATAATAAATGTTGAAGAAGATGCAGAGAAACTGAATATTTGTGAACTGACAAAAAAATGGTACAGTCACTATGAAAAATAATATGGTGGTTCCTTACAGAATTAAACAGAACAACCACATGATCCAGCAGTAATTCCACTTCTGGGTGTGTAACTAAAAGAATTAGAAGTAGGAATTGAAACAGTAAAATAGATATTTGTACACCCATGTTCATAGCAGCATTGTTCGCAACAGCCAGCAGGTGGAAGCAACCCAAGCATCCATCAACAGATGAATGAATCGACAAAGTATGGTATATACATCCAAAGGATTATTGTCTTAAAAAAGGGAAAATTCTGGCGGAGAAATTGTTGGAGCCGGCAGCCTAGGAATGGGGTGAGACCTTGCGGTTCGCCGCTGAGGGTTCTGAGTGGAGTTGGGGGTCAACTGGAATTTCCCCGACTGCCTCCAGGAACGACCCCCTCCCCAGGTTCGGGGCCACACTCTGGTAGCCGCCCGAAAATCTGTGCATGCATATGCCAGACAGGGCCAGAATCAGGTCCGAGACGTTACACATGCACAAAGGTGGTTTGTGGAAGGTGAGGTGAGAACTGGGCCCTCGGAATTGGCACCCTCTTCCCCAGCCACCAGCCATGGGGCTTCAACCAAGGCTGCAAGACCACTGGGGTTCTCTCTATGCTCTGCTTTTGAGTTTCACTGCCATTCCTGTCCCGACCCGCTATAACAGACCTGGACTAAGCCCCTCACCTTGGTGTGCACTTCAGGGAGAACAAACCAAGGGCCAGGGAAGGAAGGGGACACAGACCCTGCCTCAGTCAGCCCGTAGAATGGGGGCCCTTTGCCCTCTCTCCAGGAGTCAGGATTCCCAGCAGTATTCTATTGGGCGGTGCAAGGAGCACACCTGGGAACAAGGCTGAAATGCTGGGAAAAGAGCAAGCAGAGAAACTGGGCAGGAGGAGCAGGATCCACAAGCAGGGCGCCTAAAGTCCCCGGCACCTGAATTCTGTGGAGTTTAGAAGCTCGGGGGGGGGGGGGGGGTTGTTGTTATTAGGGCAGTTTCCAAACCTTGTTTTTCAGTTTTACCGAGTTACCATCCACTGAACCTTCCACTAGATGTGCAAATTGCGGGGGGACTGGCTGGAATTCTACACTTTTCTCTTCTTTGGCCTGGTAGTGAAAGGGGTGCTGCTGCTGAGTGACCAGCCAATGGAAAGAAAAAGTGAGCAAAAAACCCCTGGTTTCCTGCTTTGTATCAAGGCCATTAACCTCTGGGCTATGAGTGGAATTACTAGGATCTCTGAATTCCCTAAATGGTATGTGTTTGTACATTTTTCTGGAGCCCATAGGTTTTACCATATTCTCAAAGATGTCAGTGGTCTTCAAAAGGCTACTGATTTATCAGGGTCATATTGACAAAAGACAGGCTTGTGTCTTTCTTGTGCCTTCTCTAGCTTATGGGACCTGGGGGAACCTGCTGCAGTATAGGGAGGTGAGGCTGGCCAGTTGGAATTGTGAACCTCAGAGAGCCTTATTTCTCCTTTGCAGACTCTCCTCTTAGCCTCTAAGCTTACCTGGCCAGAATCCTTGGATGAGCCTGCGGGACCAAAAAAAGGGGGTCGGGGATTCTGACACCTGCTATAACATGCACAAACCTGGAGAACATCATGCTGAATGAAATAAGACTGTCACAAAAGAACCAGCAGTGCACAACTCCACCCCCAGGGGACACCTGGAGTGGTGCAGTTCCAGAGAGGACAGCCAGGGGCGGGGGAGTTCATGTTCACTGGGTACCGTTTCAGCCTGGAAAGGTGAAGAAGTTCTGGAGGTGGACCCTGGGGATGACTCCACAGCAGTGTAAATGGCCTCAATGCCACTAGACTGAACAATGAGAAGTGGCTAGGCATGTGCTCCCTCCCGGGGGCAGGCTCACACCTTCCCTCCTTCCTTCCCTCCCTCTCGGGCTGCACCTCCTCAACTCTAAGGGCCGGGTAAGTGAGATGGCAGCCAGGGGAGCAGTGGGCAGCAGCAGGTCATCCCCGGCTCACCCCTGAACCTGTCTCCAAGGCCGCTCTTCTCTCACTGCCCCATGAGCCAAACAGCCCCACCTGGGCTCTCTCCTGCTGCTACTTCTGTCCTAAGTCCTTCCTTGGTTCACTGTCCCCAGCTTTAATAAAATATAAAATTTAAGTGGCTAAAGTAGTAAATGTTATGTTTATTTCCTCTCACACACTGATTGGGAAATTAGTACAAAAAGGGGAGGGACCTTACCTCCACATCTCATACATTAGCTACAAAAGTATGAAGATCTAAACGTTCTAAATTCATTTAAATTTAGAACACACTTTCTTCTCTAAACTTGCACAACTTCCTGTTTGCAGGGTGAAAACTTTGGCTAATTACTGGTTGTGGCGGATGGCCTCCTACTATGGTTTTTAATACATCCACAAATTCTCTTGACACAAGGGAGTGTAACACCACTGCCCTCAACAGCCATCTGGAGTTAATGACTTGCTTCCAGTATGGAGACAGTGACTTCTGAGAACAGGCAGGTCAGGAAGGCTCTGACCTCTTTCCTCCACCACTTGCTCTGGGAGATGCAGCTGCCGCCCAGCAAAGAAAGTCAGGCAGCTCAATGGAGAGGCCCATGAGGGTCAGGAGCTGAGCAGGCAGCATCCACAGGCCAGCCAATGAGGACACCTGGAGGGAGATCCTCAGCCCGGCAGGCTTTCCACTGACTGCAGCCCTGGCCAAGTCCTCAGATTTGATCAAAGACCTGGAGGGAACCAGAACCACTCAGCTCAACTACTCCCAAACTTCTTTACCACAAAAATCGTGAAATAAATATTATTTTTAAAGCTCACTCAATAGAAAGATATTCATTTATGTTCTCTAAAAAGCAAACTAATTTCTTTTACTAGTATGCACATGTAAAGGTAACTTGTTCCTAACAATTTAAGAATTTTTAAAAATCTATTTGCAAATTGAGTTCAAAGGAAACAACCTATTTGACTAGGATGTTAACTCTTTGTTCTTGCTAAAAATAAAAAAGGTATGAGAAAACTCTTAAGTATAGTTTTAAAAAATATAATCTCAAAACTAAATTAAAGGGCAGAAAGTAAGAGAGCAGAAACACTGCACTCCCCAGGCTGTCCACAGAAAGACGGCTGACGAACGAGACACTGAGTGGGATGTCTTCAATGAAAAGATGCAGGGACCAGCAACTACATGAAGGGACAAAGTAAAAGCCCATAAATGCTGGGTGCAGCAGTTGACAAAAAGGAAAAAAGCAAGCAGTAAAAATGGAAGAAAAAGAGAGAAGACCCAACCATTAAAGGTTTATCAGTAATTCCCACATTTTGTTTCTCATGCAAGTCCTACTGAAAGTAATGGAGCTGGTCCCCCAAAAAATACATAAGCACCCCTGAAACTGTCCACTTCGGAGAATTCTCAAACTGTACTGTCTCCCACAGCCACTCACGCAATCTAAAAGAATTCACATTAGGAACCTGACATACAAAACACAGGGGGTTGGGGGGAGACCCGTCTCCTTTCCAGCTCACTCCTGCTAAGTGTGCCAAACACACAACCAGGGCTGCTAAAGCAACAAAACCAAGCACTATACTTGAGATAGATTCTCTGGCCACAGGAGAAACTATGGGTAGAAGGGAACAGAGCTAAAAGCAAAAAGGCGAGCTAACAGGTGGCTTTCTTAGGTAAGAACCAAGCTACAATATATGCAACTGGAAATGGGAAGGCAGGGCATGAATGGTATTGCTGGTGATGCCATGAACAGAAACGAGAAAAAAAACAATGTCAGAGACGACGATAAATACACGATAAATACTGACTTGACATTAAATAGAATCTTGAAATAGCAGAATAAAAAAACTGTTTATCTGTTACACTAATTAACCAAAACAATTCAAATGCATTATTTCCATCAGTTTTATGAAGAACTAGGGCCAAGAGGTTATGTGAATGTACAAGGTCGCATGGGCCTTTTCTAGATATTCCAAACCCTAAACCAAAAATATTTCTAACCCCCAGACATTCCCTATTTTCTACATCACAGCAAGTACCTAGATCTAAATGGTTAACTAAACATTGCCATCACAAATTGAACAGATAAGGTGGCTGCATCAAAGACAATTAGATCATCTGGCCTAGGTTAGCTCTCTATTCTCACTTGCTAATTTCACTTACAGACTAGAAATTCCCATCCTTATTCCCTTCTTAGCTCTCTGATTTTTATTTCCTTCTTTCACCCACTCCTATTCTTTCCCTACTATTTTCCATTGCTCTTATTTTCCTACTATTCCCCCCTTCCTTGATTCTATCAGCAGCTTTAAGCACAAAGCTCCATGCAGTCATCTCAACCGAAAACCAGAGAAAACAACACCAACACACACTGAGCTCTGAGCCTGTGCACAGAGCACAGGTGAAGGAGCTCAAGGTAACCTGACCCCATCGTTTCTGTCAGAGCCTCACTTCCCCACCTGTGCCACTGTTACCAGTGCCCCCTTCTTGGTAGGGGGTTAAGAATGAAGATGCACCACATGAAGTATACAGGAAAACACACAGCACAACCATCATCTACAAATGTCAATCACTCTGTTGTTTTCACACCTATATAGCTCAGGCACAAGAGAGAAAAAGAGAAGAGAAGACAGACAGGAGACAAGAGGTACTTCTACAGAGATAAGCAGCAGCAGGTCACTGTCCCAATTACCCATGGTACCATGTACTTCAACACCAAGAAAATAAAATACAATATCAAAACATCCTTGAACACATGCTGTAAGCAAAGATCACAAATGTTCTATTCAAGGATTACAGTTAAGTGTTTGGGGTAACAACAGGAATAATTTAAGGAAAATAACCACAAATGATATGTTATTTGGCTCTCTTCTATGAATAAAGACCATTCCTTTCCAATTCTTCTTAACCATGTTTAAGATGCATATTCTCAGGCAAGTTACTTGAAAAGCCATTAAACTGAGGAAAGCATAAAACACAAGCTCCCTGAAGCAAGGAACAAGGGAGAATGTTCTCATCACATTTTACATAAATCAAGGTGGAAACTCAATGAAAAACACTGCACAGCGTTCTGACAGAAAACAAAAACCTCCTGGTGTAAGTTAACAGACAGAAATACTGAACTCTAACCTAAATTTCAGATCAGAAAACAAACGCTGCACGTGCACACCTGAACACCCACGCTCTAGAACCCACCACCTCTTCTGACCTGAACAGCTGAGGAGGGTCAACAGCATGGCAAAAAAAACGTTGTTACAAAAGTAAATGACCGACTGACAAGTTATAGACCCTCTTAGCCAAGGGTTCAAAAATTAGTCTTTTATCTCACAAAGATAAGTGAAATAAACCCTAATTTTAGCTACATTGATGTGTTCACTAATAGTAATTGCTTGAAGAATTTTAATGATTTGAAAACATTTCAACTGAAGTCTACAGTTCACAGAAAAAAAGCAGTTAACTCACGGTAACTAAAAATGTCAATCTTGTGAAATTATATTAAAAGATAATTCATTCACCAAAAGGCTATTACAGCAGTTAATATTCACTTTTTCTTAAAAAGCTTTATCAACTTAAACCAGCATAATGTTTCTAGGAGAAAAAAATGATACACTCATTTTTAAAGTCATTTTAAAAGTTCTTAACACATCTAGCTCAGTTCCTCTGCTTCTGTTCCTGGTAATGACTTGACTTTTTGAAACTGAGATCTTAAATGTGAAATACAACAACTACGACTAATTGTTTCAAAAACTTAATTTCTAACAAGCTACTTCGTGAAATATCAGATGAAAAACCAAGCCCCACATTATAGTGTTTTAAACATGAAATAATTTGCCGGGTTTTTCCGACCACTCTGTGAGTCCTATGAAGCCTAAGGTGGACAACGACCATGTGGACTTTGTCTTTCGCTTTAGGAACACAAAAACTTAAACTTTGGACTGTTTAATCTGAAATTTTCTTGATCTTAACTCTTTCTGCATTTAAATTTACTTAACAGTTGTTTTCAAACTGTCCAGGAATCTGAAGTCAAAGCAATTTTCGCGACAAACCGAAAGGCTCCCAAGAGCAGCCGGCTAGCCTGGACCCTCCTTACATCACAGGAAGGGTCGTTCAACTGGCTCCCCGGTGGTACTCACAAATTCCAGCAGGACCGCACAGGAAGGTGTTGGGGTTTTCTCTGTTATCTTTGTGTTTTCCAGTTTGTTTTTTTATTTTGTATCCTCTGAAATAAAATTCGAGTTCTCTAAAGACACTTGACCTACGACTATTTGACATAGAGTTACTCCTTCAAGTCAGCTACCCATGCTTCCACTGTCGAGGGTTCCTGTGGCTACCTCCGCAACCAGCCACGTCCTTGGATGCAGGAGTGTAAGGGCTTCTTGATTATTCCATGTACTTGTCACTGTTGTACTTATCCACTCGAGATGAAATATCCAATTTATGAGCCGAAAAGCAAAAACAAAAAGAAAACGTCACATCGGAAGAGCATTCCTGAACGTCAGCACTCGAGACGCAGCTATCTCAACACTACCATGCTGCTGGGAAATGGCAACATCTTAAATTTCCACGTAAATAAAAGATAAAAGGAAAAAAACGCTGTGCTCTTTCGAAGTCTTCATTTAGAAAGGCAGTCCCATTATGCCATGAAAGAGGTGGAGGTCAAAAATTCCTAAAAATTTTAATTAGGATAAAAATAAACTGCCGTGGAACTTCAGCACTATTTAAACAGTAACTGGAAACTTCCGAAACCACTCCGCGCACAAATCAAACATATCTTACAGTTTGGGCTGAAGACACAAGGGGGTGGGGGGGCGGGGATCACCAGCAGCTGAAACACTTCAACCGGTTATATAATTCGTTTGAACCAAACACTGAGGACAGCCGGGTTTCTGTTCAAGTAGCTTGTGGAGCTTCTCACTACTATCAATTCACTTCAGAGACGACTCTCGCCAATTTTAATAAACTTCTGGGGCAAAACTGTCCAAAAACATTGTAATTCCAAAATGGCCACTTGAAATATCCGGGGCCTTTTCCACAAAACCTAGATGATGATCTTCATATCTGAGTAATCCGATCACCTGTAAAAGTTATCCAAAAAAAAAAAAACAACTTGAATTACAGACTTCTGACGTGGAACTAGAAATTAACCCCGAGTTCAGGCGCGGACCTGCGGAGACGCCGCCGGGGTCTGGAAGCGGCGCGCAGGGTCCAAGCGGCCGCGGATCGAGAATGGAGGCGGGGGCCGCGGGGCGGGGGCAGCACCGATTCCGGTGGGAAGGGGCGCGGGCACCACGCGGGCTTACATAAGGAGCCTCACACTTTCCGGGCAAACGTCGCCACTGCGAGAGCGGCACCCAGCCTGACAGAGCATCTCGCCTGTGTTCTCCATCACGGGCACGGAGACAAGGCACCGACAGGTGTGAGGCCGAGCTCTCGCCCATGCAAGTTGGGGAGAGCCGCTCCCGCGGGGCTGCAAGAACCGAGGGCCAACGAGGTGGACCCCGAGGGCGACACCAAGCCCGCACCGGCCTCCGCGGTCGGCCGCCGGCGAAATGCGGGTACCAGCTCTCTCCATGCAGGAAGCGGCTTCCCCCGACGCGTCCACCACCAAGAGCCGCTCAGACCCAGGGCGTCCAGCACCCCGGCGGAGGCCCCGACCTCACGCCCTGACCGCCCGGCCCCAGAGCCCGAGGGGGCGGCAGCGCGCGGAGGGGAACGGCCCCAGCCCCGCCGCCGCCGGGCCAAGCCGCAACCCCGGCCCCGCCGCCGGGCCCCCGCAACCCCCCGAGGCCCCCGCACCGGCCTGCTCTCGATTCCCGCACCCCTCCGCGGGCACCGCGCGCCGCCAACGCCGACCGACCCCGGCCCCGACGCCCACACGGCACCCCCGACCCCAGCGGGGGAACCGACCACCGCGTTACCTTCTGCCACCCCGCAGGTGTCCCCGGCCTGGGGTACCCGCTCTCGGTCCCGGGACGAAGATCTTGGTACTTTGAATAATCCCCTTTTGCCGCTTTTCCCTCCCCCACAACCAGTCTCCGTCCCAAAATGGCGCCGACCCGATCCGCAATGTTCTGGGCCAAGTCTCGCGAGATGGGGGAAGGTGGCGAGGCGGGGAAGGAACTGGAGGGCAGAGGAGAAGGGAGGGAAAGGCGGGGCGCGGACGAGAAGGGAGACTGGGCGTGGAGGAAGAGCTGCGAACGAACCTACTGGGCGGGGCAGCCAGAGGAGCGCTTCTACCAAAGAACCTTCTGGCCCGAGCTACAGTTCACGCCCCAGCCGAGGACGCTCCGCCCTCTACGTTGGGAGGCTGGGTTTGGGGCCGGGGCGTGGCTACGCCTGGGGCGGGGCTTCGAGGGGGGGCGGGGGCTCCGCGCGGTGACGTCAGCAGCAGCTGGAGTCGGGGATTACCCCCTGCTGCTGACGTGCGCCCCCTGAACAATCGGGAACGTTCTGAGGAAGGGGAATTCCCCGTCACTCCCGCCCGAGCCCCCCCCTCCTCCCGCCCTGGCCCCGTCCGAGGCCGCCGGAGGCCTAAATGGTGGAGCTGCCGGAAGACGAGACTGAAACGCTCGGCAGGGAGGTGGCCAGGCAGCAAATGCGGGGGCAGCGGCGGCGCGCCACTCGCTGGGCCGGCTCTGGGCCGGGCGGCGCCGGTCACGTGCTCGCGATAGGAGCAAGCGGCGCAAAGCCGGCGGCTGGGCGCCCTGGAGTCGTGGTGCACCCGCGCTTGGCCTGCGGGAGAGGGGGGAGAGGGTGCAGAGGCCTCGAGACTCGCTCCAAAGGAACTAGACTCCGACTCCCCAGGGATCAGTAGGGCTAGCGGACACCGTCGGCGAGCCGATTGTCAGTTTTACTTGTGCTGAAGCTACACCGCCTTCGCGATTTCTTAAATGAATGTCGTGTAGTCACTTCCAGTAACAAGGGAAGGCCCCGCCGCCCTACATTTAAGTTAACCTTTCAAGACGAAGCACCAGTACGCCTGGGGGAACGTGGGGAAAGGAAAACCCAGAAAATAAGGAGTTCACCTTCCGCAAGCCACGGAAATTTTCTGCACAGAAACCTGATCATCCCTTTACACGTATTCAGTGGTTTAGTGGACTACTGAAAGCCTCCTGGAAGAATGGTTGAGTGTAAATGCACCAAAAATTACAGCTCCCACTCTTTTACCCTTCATGGGGAAGCTGGACACGTTGGCAATTAATGATGCCTCTGGCTGAGGGCAAGGAAAAAGAATTAACACTTGCTGGAATCCTCTTCCTCATTTTGTAGATGAGGAAACTGGTTTATGTTAACGACCGTGCTTAAAGTTAGGGAGTTTGGAGCTGGGTGCCACAACTTCGCTATGCCAGGCAAACTCAAGACTGGCTCCTAATCTCATTCTTTCCACCACACCGTGCTGCTTCTACAGAACTGATTTACACATTAGGACAGGCCATATTTCGAGAAAGAGGTCAATAATGATCATTTGAACACACACAAATTGTGCTTTTCATACGGCAAAAGATGTTACCAAAGTTAAAAAAACAAGCACACTAGTGAAACGTAGAAATGATTGTAATGTATGACAGTTCAATATTTAATTGTATATACTCGGTTATTATTCCTTCTATCTTATGTTTAATTTACAAATATATTAAGAACTCTTACAAATCATTAATGAAAATAAAACCAACTCTTTTAAAACAAAAGGATATGAACAAGCTAATCATATATGTGTCAATAACTGTATGAAAAAAGTTCTTTCTCAGTAGAAATAAGTGTGTGAACCCTGAGATAAAAGAGACCACATCTACTAAGAAAGCCTGCTGGTGTCCACCTGGGTTCAAATGTTAAAAAAAAAAAAAAAAAAAACCCGGACCTAGCACCCATTTCTGCACAGGGACCTCTCAGCAAATCACACTTCCGGGAGAAGCCTGCACTGTGTTTCTGCCACTTGAAACAGCCCTTACAAAGGAGTTCCTGAAATCCTACTTCAACCAATAGGACCAGGGTTTTCCTCATCCAATCAGAGGGGGGCTATATTCATCAGCTTCTTCACTGACCAATCAGAGAGACTCCATTCTGCCCAATCAGGACAACGCCGTTTGGTCCAATCAAACTGCAAAGATTTGGAGTCCTCATTTGCATGATGACAGGCCAATCAGGGATGGGTGGGAGAAGGGGAGTGGCCCTCTGTCTATATAAGTCAACTTGTCCGCTGGCAATAAAGGGTGGTTTCTTTTCTGCTACGTTGGTGTTGGAAGGGTGTCTAAGACTTTGTTTATTGTTGCTCCTAATCCTGTTGCAGGAGGTTCAAATGGTCAGTTCCTCATCTGTCTCTACCACTGGACTCAGAGATCCCTGAGCAGAGTGACTAGGTCTTCATGTTTATTCATAGCCCCTAGTACAGTTTCACTCATGTGTAAATTCTCCAATATTTGTTGAATGTATGACTTCCCCACCTTTAACCTTGTTTTACTCATGTGTTACCTGCAGTTCTCAGAATTTCCCTTGTATTGAATATTCTGTACAAATGTTATTCCCTTTAATTATAGATTGCTTTTGCCTTCCCCACTCTCTACTTTGTAACTTTTTATTCTTATTCCTGGAGACCCTGTTCAAATGACACTCGGGTAAGCAACTAGCAGGTAAAGCTCAGAACTTCCCTCTGTGTACTCTCATATGGGTATATACTCACTTTTATCACTATTCGCCATTTTTTGAAAATATGTCTTATTGATTTTACAGAGAGAGGAAGGGGGAAAGACAGAGAAACACTGATGTGAGAGAGAAACATGGATTGGTTGCCTTCCATAAGCATCCCAAATGAACCCTGACCAGGAATCAAACCCCCAACCTTTTAGTGTATTTTAGTGTATGGGACAGCACTCCAACCAACGGAGCCACACAGGCCAGGGCACTAGTTGCCCTCCTTCTGTTTCCCTTTCTAGATGGTGAGACCCTGGTCAGCAACACTTTTTTTCATCCCTCCCCCTAAACCAAAGCTCAGCGGAAAGAAGGCTGGATGGATGCCCAAAGCTTCCAGAACTAACCGGGCTCCTGCTCCTGGGCACCAGTGCAGCCTGACCAGCCTGACCAGCCTCCCCAGCACCGTGTCAGGTGCAGGGTTCTCTCCTATTTTCTGTTCACTGCCGACTGTGGTCCTGCTTTTGCACTCACGCTCCACAGACAGTCCGAAGTGAGGCTCAGGTGTCCCACCTGGAGAAAATCAGAAACAGCCTTTCTCCTTGGTGGAACCAAAAGCATTTGCAGGCTTCTCTTTCTTTCTATCAAGTTTTACAGTTTGGGCTGGTCCTTTTAATGGGTCCCTCTCCTCAATGGGTTTCAAAAGGGCTGATTCCATGCCCTGTTTGTCCTCTGCTGTGTCCCCAGCACCTGGCACAATGCTGGACACAGAGTAGGTATAACATAGATACTACCTGGGCGAATAAAGGACTGGATGATGAGAGTAGAAGTATTTTGAAGAAAAATGTTTAAAAAGAATGCTGCTCTACAAGAAATAAAGTTTTCTTTTAAATTAAAAAAGGTGTTATGTAAAACATGAAAAATGACGGAGTATAATTTTAACTTTGTAAAAATCTGTGTCACCCTGGCCAGTGTGGCTCAATGGATTGAGCGCCTGTGAACCACAAGGTAGCCAGTTGGATTCCCCGTCAGGGCACAGGCCTGGGTTTCAACCCCGTCCCCAGTAGGGGACGTGCAAGAGGCAACAAATAGATGTTTCTCTTACACATCAGTGTTTCTCTCCCTCTCCTTTTTTCCCCTCTCTCTAAAAAATTAATAAAACCTTAAAAGAAAAGATCTGGGTCATCATTAGTCATGACATCTGATGGTAAATTTGATCAATAAGTTTGATACTCCTTTATTTCCATTTTTTAAGCATAAAGGTAGTACGTACTTTTTGGAGAAAGCTTGACAGACACAGAAGACCATACACGAATTAAAATTACCAATAATTTGCCACCCAGAAACGATGGCTGTCATGTAGGAACGTGTCCCTTCCACACAGTCTCTGTGTGTGGCAGCTGTGTCATAATGTGTACACGGCTTTACACCCGTGTTTCATTCAGCTCTGGTTCTCAAATTCCCCATTTTTCTATTTTTTTTATTTTGTGTCCCACTTTTTAAATTAACATATTGTTTTAGTTCTTAATCTAAAACATTTCATACTAATCTTTATGATCTCTTTATTTTAACACAATAAGGATAGTTACTACTTTGAGCCCCTTTTCTAAACTGCCTTCCACAAGGAAAGGTTCCTGATCCTATGAAAGTACACCAAATTTAATCCATGGTCATAAATTCAACTTTACTAAGTACTGTCTCCCTTTTGATCGGTTTTTAAATTGTACATAGAACTAATGACCATGGAATTGACCACTTCTTAATAGAAATGGATTGGTTGGCAAATATTCCTCTGGGCTCCAGCTCTGGGGGGCCAGTTCCCCTACCTGGCCTGGCTCTGTACCCCCCTCTGCTGAGGGGGTGTGAAGGAAAACCACTCACATGAGCACCACTGCCAACAAACGCTTTTAAATGTCTTTCCCCGTGTGTGGCTTCCAAACCGCAGCATCTTCTGGCGTGGCATTTGTCATCTACGGCCGAGATACAAGCATGCACGTTGTCGACGAGGTGGCGTCCCTTTTGTAGCATTTTCAAGGCTGCACGGTCCGTTTCAGCACCTGGTGCCTCCATCATCTCTGGGAGTGGCACTCGAGAAGGAGGAGCCCAGGAGGTGTGATTGCCCCACCCCCTGCGCCTCCTTACAGCCTGGGTCATGTGAGGGGAAACCGAGTCCAGAGCTGGGCTTCTGGGCACAGTAAACTAGAGGGATGCTGCTTAGAAATCTCTCTGTGGTGGGATT